>WBNO01008815.1:0-12183 GCA_013400575.1 Peucedramus taeniatus
CTTCTCCCACTTCTTCCACGTCTTTCTGCCACTTCCTTCTGCCCCTTCTACCACCTCTGCCTCTTTCTTCTTTCTGCCGCTTCCTGCCTTCCACCACTTTTTTCCATTCTTTCCACCCTTCAGGCTGTTTACCGTAATGTGCTGGATTTTTAGAAGAATTGAAGATGCTTTGAATTACCTTGAAACAAGCCTAGTCCTCCTGCTTGCATCCGGCCTACTGTTGAATTCAGTTCTTATCTTTATTAGGGTTAAACTGTTATCTGTGACAAGGTGCTCCAGAAAGAACTCCAGACAATGGACTCACATCCACCAGAACCCTTTAGATCGCTGGTCCAAAGAAGAGGACATTTAGTGGTGTATCACATCCCCTCTCATGCACCCGCCTCTGGAAAAATTTAACAATGCAATGGACTGTTAGAGACTACACTGAAATCAATGGATGGGGGCACCCTCAAACTTTGGGTAACGCATTTGGCAAAGGTGACCTGGTTAGTCAACACTAGGCAATCTGCCAATTGATCTGGCCCTGCCCAAACTTGTATGACCATAGAATGGGATAAAGTTGCTGTAGGGGACATAAAAAAAACTCCAGGGAAAACTGTCTGGGTTATTCCTGCCTCAGGCAAAGGCTGACCCATCCATAGGATTGCTTTTACTCAGGAGCCTTAGTGCCCTTGGTGGGTAAAGTGGGAGGGTAGAGAGGTCTGGTGTGTGCCTCAGGGCGATTTGATTTGGGGTAAAAAAAGCCAATCAATTAAATTGCATTATGTTAATTGCTAGATAACACTATATATTATCTCTTGTGAGGTGGCTGTATGCTCATAACACTGGGATTTGAGCCCCACTTTCCTTTTGATTGCCACATTAAAGAAAACTGAATTTTGTTGAAACTGGACAAGCACAGCAATGATCGAATCAGAACTGACTTCAACATGCAACAGTTCACACACCATCTTTGCTGCCTTGAAAGATTATTATGACAGATGGAGCCCAATTTCATGGACTAAATGAACTCAATAAATGATCCATATGCTAAGAGAATATATCTGTGTGCATATATCCAAAAACAGGAAAGATGATAGGGTATTGAAAGTGTGGCATGACATACATTATATGGAACAAGTGATGTAGTACAGGTTTTAGCTGGGTTAGAACTAATTTTTTTCTTAGTACCTGGCACAGTGCTGTGTCTTGGATTTAGTGTGAAATAATGTTGATAACACACTGACATTTCAGTCATTCCTAAGTAGTACTTACTCTAAATCAAGACCTTTTCAATTTCTCATGCTCTGCCAGCAAACATGGCAGAGGTGCAGAAGAAGAAGGAAAGGAGGGCAGAAGGTGCAGAAGAAGCTGGGAGGGAGCATGGCCAGGACAGCTGACCTGAACTGGCCAAAGACACATTCCATACAATGCAATGTTATTCTTATTACTTAAATGAAGGGGAGTTGGCTGCAAGCCACTGATTGCTGCTCAGGGATGGGCTGGGCATTGGTCAATGGGTGGTGAGTGACTGTATTATGCATCACTTGTTTTCCTTTTTCCCTTTTAAAATTGTTTTTCACTATCATCATCAATCATCATCATCATCATCATCCTTTTACCTTATTTCAATAATTAAAGTGTTCTTAACCTGTGAATTTGACATTTTTCTACTTCCCCTCCCCATCCTGCAGAGGGGAGAGGGGGGAGCATGTGGTTGTGTGATACTTACTGAGTGGCTGGAATTAAAACACGGCAGTATTCCAGACATGGAAGCAGGGAAGCACATGATAAAGAACTGAGGAAACAACAGTGCAAGGTGAGGGTGAATAAGGTTAATTCATCTTTTTGGTAAGTTGAGTGGCAGTGACAGGAACATGGGTTTGGATTTCTGTTTAGGAGGTGTAAAAATATGTGATGTAAGGGTTTGAAATTGGTAAGATAGGAGATATAGTATCACACAGTATTTCAAGTGAAATTTCTACTTCTGCCCTCTCAAAGGGACATCAGGAGTGATCTGTAAGATCATCTTAGAGATGATAGCGTATCTTTGGAGTATGGTGGTGTACATTTCTCAGGAATTATTTAGTCACCCCAAAATAGCATATATACGGTATCTAGAGGCATGCAATAAAAACAATAAGAAGTTGAGGACCACAGGCTGAATATTCCTTTATGAGAAGGAGTTAACCTGCTAGAGCCACTCGGCTTAGAAGAGAGAGTCGTAGAAAGAGTTGTAAAACCACAGCGTTTAATACAATAAACTTGGAAGGAGGATTTGGAAGGATACTTGTTTTCATGATAAAATTTCAATAGCACAGCTGATAATTAATTGGTATTTATGAGTGTCCTTATCCAAGCATATGTGGCATACCAAGAATATTTGGTGAGAGAACATAATGCAGGATTGGGAACAGTTATGAAAGAAATATTGGTGTTGAGGGGGAAGAGATAACTAAAAATGTACTGTTGTGGTGTACCCAGGTAGGCAGCTAAGCACCACCCAGCCACACGCTCACTCCCCTGCAATGGGATGGGGGAGATGAACGGAAGCTTAGAAGTGTGAAAACTCATGGGTTGAGATAAAGATGGTTTAATAGGTAAAGCAAAGGCTGCATGCACAGTGAAAATAAGGAGTTCATTCATTACTTCCCATCAACAGGGAAATATTTTGCCATCTCCAGGCAAGCAGTGCTCCATCAGGCACAATGGGAAGATGTCTTGGTTTGAAAGACAGGTACCTGCCAGCAAAAAAAGCTGGAATCTCCCTTTGAATAGAGAATGTAAACCCCCTCCCTCAGATTATTATAATTTTGCAATTGGAGGCTCTCAGGCAAAGATTTGGGAGTGGGAATAACAGTTCTTTACTAGGAATATTAGACAAAGCAAAGACAAATACAAATGTAATAGCACTAAGAGACAAGCAAAACCAAAGAAACAACAAAACCTCAGAAAATGCTCTGGCAGAGTCAGGGATGTGACCTGACACCCTGGGTATCAGGGTGGTGAAAGCAGCCCAGATGAAATCCTCCTTGAGCAGTAAATGCAGTTCTATGAAGTGAAAATAGTCCTGTAGGAAAGTCCAGTGGTGACAAAAATGAGTTCAGTCTTCCTCTGGAGAGAAATCCAGTGGAGAGAGAGAAAACAAGCAGGGTCCCCTGGTACTCCAGTCCTTTCGNTGAAAAACCTCCTGCCTCCTTTGTTTAAGTCAAGTACCCATGAAGTACCCAACAATTAGTTACCTAGCAAAACCACCAGGAAAAAATTCCACAAACACAAAAGAAACAGATCCAACCCCCAACAGAAGACAAATGCCAACACTCTGATCTTTCCCCTTTCTCCTTCTTTCCCCAGCTCTTGTTGCTCAGTATGATGCCATATGGTATGGACATCCCTTTGGTCATTGGGGTCAGATGTCCTGGCTCTCTCAACTTCTCTCCCAACTTCTTCCACAATCTCAACCTACTTATGGGCAGGGCCATTATGAGAAACAAAAGAAGCCTCAATATTGTGTAATTGCTGCTCAGCAGTATTGAAAACTTCGGTGTATTATTGACACTGCTTTGGTCACAAATCCAAAGCATGGCACCATAACCTGTTATGAAGAAAATTAACTTTTCCTTAGCCCAAACAATGAGTACTTATAAAATTTTAATCTTATTAGATGTTAGTGGAACATCTGCAAATAATGAATATTCATTAAAATCATGGACTCCTCTTCTTGCAGTTCTTCAAGAGTCAAATTCTTCTCCCATTCCAAAAGGAGAAATAGACAAACAGATTTTGCATTTCTATCAGAGATATTAACTATTGACCAAACCTAGTCTGCTGCTTGTTTTTATCAAACAGAACTGTTATACTGTACCTTGGAGACCTCTGGATCATGCTAACTTTGGATATATTGTCTAGCTGCAGATGGTTCATTTTATTTAGAATGCAGAAATAGAAGGCATTCATTTAAATGCAAATTAGCCACTATGTCCTATGGAATCTCCTCTCATTGAACAGTGCTTTTGTAACTGGAAAAATACTGACACTCATGTATGCCTGCCCCTATTTTCCTGTAGTAAAGTGCAAGAGCACATTAACCATTATAATTTGTGACACACAACTCACAAAAAGAAATCTTACATTAAACATCTTGACATACTGATGTATGAGTGGGGGATATCTGCCCAGCTTAACGTTTTAAATAAAGCAGAACATTAGAATATTAGCTTTTTGTAGAATCAAAAGCTCACATTCTCTACATTTTTCTTGAGTGATGCAGAGGTTTTCAAAAGATGATAACCAAATTTAATATTTCATGACAGATAATTTGCATATTTTCAAAGTCCCACCTTCTCACAGTTGTCAAATCTTTCATATTTCTTTCAAGCAATGTCATGAGTCTCATTGCTTTAACAAATATTAACCAGATTACATCACATCATTTGTTTCTCTGTTCATGTGGTATCACCATTGAAAAATGAATCTCTGAACCTCAAGTTATTATGACAATAATGTTTTCAAAGAGAATGTCAGGGTGTTTGTTTTGCTGGTTTCATCTGTATTTGGTTTCTTGTTTGGTTTATATTATTTTGTTTTTCATTTGAAACAGGAATCAGGAGGCAGCTAACAGCTTTAGGACAAGTATGATCAGTATCATGTGGTGTCAATATTGCTTCAAGCTTCACTTCTCTCTACAAAGTCTCTATATAGTCTACCAAAAAATCCCCTTATGTTCTACAAAATGATACAAGAATGAAGCAAACTTACTCATGAAGTGTCTATCTGATTGTGGCCTGGGTTCTGATCTTCCACTCACTATGAAATATTTATTTTGTTTATTTGCTTAGTTTGGTTTAGTTTCAATCACATAAGATTCTTTACTTCTTCAACAAACTGCAGCACCTTGTCCTGCAGATAAACCTTAACATACCACTCTAGTCAAAGCTATACTGGGCCTGGAATCTAAGCATATATTTATGAACTTTGCAGAATAATAACCCATAATTTTGTAAGAAAAAATACTTTGGAAAATGCTGTTCTGTATTGCATTCTTTCATCCCTTTCCCCTTATATAATATTTCAAGCATACAATCAATTTGCTGACCACAAAATCTTTTAGGTATCACTTGTGAATATATTTTGCTTGGTTTCTGTGCCCATGGAGTATTTGTAAGGTGTAATTATATTTTTAAAAATGCCCCAGCTTTGTTCTGAGAATTAAATAATATGGAATGCAAGAAATGATACTCTAATTAAAATTCAAGGTGTTAAGATTAGCTAGATATTCTACAGGTTGGGTAGTGTTCCACATTTTCCCCTTTCTGCTTTTTCTTCTTTACTGTAATGTCCTTTTCTTTAACCTGTGAAGTCCTATTGTTTGATTTTTTGAGCCATGTCCTGGAGGATTTTTGATGTAAAAGTTTTAAACTCCCTTTTTGACATCAGTAGCAAAGTAATAAATGAAGCAGAGCTTGACACCACAACTTTGCTCCCCCTCCAGAAATGTTTCCCTCTAACACTCCTCAGTGTGGATCAGAAAGACCATACACACTCTTGTAACTTCCCAGGCTCTCCCTCACACTGCTAAGAATGGAAGGAATCTCTCTCCTCTGCCAGCACGTGTGTCTTTGGACTCTCTCTGAGTCTACCATGTACCTCTTTAGAGCAGTCAGTGAAGGAGTAGCACATGCTGTACAAAACCCTCACCCTGTTGTTACCTGAGCAAGCTACACTTTACATCAGTGTACTTATTTATGCCTATTATTTATTCTAAATTGCTATTGAGAAAATCAGATTATATTAGTGCACATTGTCTCTGGGTAAGAGAAAACCCATGCTCTGATGAATTTACAGTCAAAATAGACAAACCAGGGTGGGGAACAGAAGAACTCACTTTTAGCATGTGAGCACAAAAATTCTCCTACAAGGTCCACATCTCCACCTCCTTCTCTAATTTTGTACAACACATATTGTGTCACGTGTTGATCTGTGACAGTGCCATCATTGATCTGAACACAAAATCAAGCATCAACCAAGATAAAGATTTCACCATTATTTTACAAGCCGCTGTTTGCTTAATTAGGTGACAACTCTGTGGCTGTAACAAACTATTTTGTGTCAGAACAAAACAGGAAAAAGTGGAATGCTTTTGCAGTGTGGATTATTTCCGTGCACTAAGTTTGTGACTGAGGTTTATAGATAAAAGTATTTTCATTTCATAGGAACAGTACAAACTTGGGAAAGGTCCAGTTTGATTGCAAAATGCAGCAGCATCAAAAATTCAGAACATTGATAAAGATCCAGGCATTGGGGTCCATGTTTCCTGTACATACTGCTTTTCAAAGAAAGGGAAAATTATGCAAAACCTCATATTTTGATGATTACTTAAGCTACAAAGGCAAGAAAATCCAATGAGAATTCTCTCACTTGACCAAAAAAAAAAAAAATCTATTTTACCATCATAGAGTCTTTTAACTGCTGGAGCACATATTGGTTCAAGAAAACCATCTTGAAAGTGAAGCCTCTTCTGTGTTAAAACATGCAGATCTGTCTATAGGAAACTGTGACAGCCCTGCGAGGCACCACTTTGCATTTTTTGGCTACTATCAGCCTATGAAAATGCAATCTTGAGCTATGAGCTAGAACCCTCCTATAAGAGCTAAGCCATTTCTTTTGATCATATTACTTTGGATGAAGTACAGCACCCAGACCCATGTCTTGGAAGACTATGTCCCGAGGATCTTGCCTAGCTTTCCTAACAACTTAAAACATATCTAATTAGGGAAATGACTTGGGGAAACTTCAGACAGTTTGGAGCTGAAGAACTCATGATAAATGAAGGATGTGGAAGAACTTGGAAAGGTCCAGCAGAGCGATGGTACAATGGTGTAGGGCCTAGAGCACATGATCTGCAAAGGAGATGCTTAGTCTGGTAAAGGGAAAATGAAAACCAGTATGTAACAATCGCCAGGAGTACTTCCAATAACTCTTTTTCATTTTTTCTTTTTCTTTTCTTTTTCTTTTTCTTTTTTTTTCTTTTTCTTTTTCTTTTTCTCTTTTCCTGTTTTTCTTTTACTTCTGCTTCTTCATCTTCTGCTGCTGCTTCATGCACTGCTTCTGCTTCTGCACTTGGTTCTTCTTCATCTGCTTCTGCTTCTACTTATTTTATTTCTTCTGCTTCTACTTTTTATTCTCCTGCTGCTTATTCTGCTAGTGCTTCTGCTGCATTTCTACTCCTTTTTCTCCTTCTGCTTGTTTTGCTTCTGCTTCTGCTGCTTTTGTTGCTTCTTCTTCTTCTTCTTCTTCTTCTTCTTCTTCTTCTTCTTCTTCTTCTTCTTCTTCTTCTTCCTCCTTCTCCTTCTCCTCCTACTTCTTCTTCTCCTTGTCCAGCAGATGTTATGCCAACTAACCACTATCTTTAACGTGTTGGTTTTGAGTTTGTTTTTTTTTATGTGAACAAGGCTTATACCATTCCTTTCTTGATCTGCCTTTACCAGATGAAACATTCCAAATACATTTGCTATATCCTGCTGTCTACTCAAAGGAGTTTACAATTCTCTGGAGGGAAAAATTAAATTATTTATACAGTTTAAAATCACTGTGTGTAGGCAAAGAGTATTAGAATCACTGTGAAACACACATAAATTAAAATTGTAAATGCAATTATTTGTTTCTTATTTCGATGGTTTTTTTTTAATTCTGTGCAGTAGTTCTGCTTTCATAAGTGGATAACCTAGACAAGGATTATCTAGAGCATTATGATGGTGGATAGAACTGCCTTTCAAAGGAACCTTAGCAGACTGGAGAAATTATACAGGCTCCAAGACCACATGGCCATGATTGACAGCGCCTAGATAGAGCCTTTTGTGAGAACAAGTTGGCCTTTACCTTCTCAGCCCAATTCACTGAGAGGACCATGGAGAGTACATGCAGGTAGCTGTTGGCACACTGCTCTGCTTTGGGCTGAGACACAGCTAATTTTCTTCCTAGGAGGTTATGTGGTGCTGTGCTTTGGATTTGTGACCAAAACAGTGTAAATAATGCATTAAACTTCTGTTGTGGCTGAGCAGCACTTACGCAACATCAAGGCCTTTTCTGTTTCTCACACAACCCTGCCAACGAGTAGCCTGAGGGTGTGCAAAAAGCTGGGAGAGGACACAGCCATGACAGCTGACCCCAGTGACCAAAGGGATATTCCATACATATGGCATCATGCTCAGTGTAAAAATCCAGGCAAAAGGAGAGAGGGTGGAGATTCAGATTTACTGTGTTTGTCTTTCCAACTAACCATTCTGTGCCATTAAACCCTGCTTTCCTGGAAGTGTCTGCCTGTTGACTGGAATTAATGAATTAATTCCTTATTTTTGTTTTGCTCATGAAAGCAGTTTTTGCTCTATCCTCTTTCTATTCCCTGTCTCTTTTCAAATTTTTTGTTACTCATTCTGCCTGTGGGAAGTAAGAACCATCTGCAGTTGCTTTTATGATTCCTTCACAGTCAAAGTGTTGTAAAGGGAACTCAGTATACATCCAAATCAGACAATCTATCTCTGATAAAACTTTAGCCTTTGAAGAAGGAAGCAATTTCTTTCCAAGTATAGCTACTTGTGAAATGACTGGAGCTTAACTTCGGTTGAGTAGCCAGATGTTAGAACAGAGGTAACTTTAACAATGAAATCACATGTATTTATTGATGCATTATGAAATTCAAAACTAGGAGGGAAACACAAATTAAATGTGATTATGATAATTTCAGCTATCTAAAATGTATTTGTAATTGAAGAGACATAAATTTAAGTAGGACATAACCTCAGGTAAACATATCTTAATACATCTTTTTTATTAATGTCTCATAAAAATATGTATTTCTACTGCAGTGATCCTGACGGTGAGACTGCTGTGCATTGAGGAGTTAGTGATGCACACAACAGGTTCCTGAATAGGGCCAGGTTTGTGTTGTGCCACACGTACAGAGTGGCCTTCAGGCTTGCGTTGGACACAAATTTCTTGGACACAGACCAATCATTGTATCACATGAGCCTCCAGGCAGTTTCCACTTGGTACTGGCTATCTGCTTGGCTTTTCTTCAATCTTACTGTACACTGAGAAGTTCTCATGGGAAAATCCCATAAGACTAGGGAGCAAGGTTTATTTTATTCTAGCATGTTTCAGATATTTTTATGGGCTCAACAAAAGTCTGTAAGACATACAAGTGACTAGAAGTACCCTCAAACAGCTGCACCTTCTGAGAGGAGTGTGTATTTGCAGAATTATCCTGCAGAATTACACATCTAGAATTTTGGGGAATCTCTAAACATTCATTAGCTTTGTCTTTGTGACCGCTTTCTTACTGGAGTGTCCACCAGCGCAGTGCACAACAAATAACATCAGTCATCCAATTTCAGTTGTTTCTAAAAAACTTTGGGGACCAAATAATGAAGGTTTAGACATAATAAACACAATTGCTAGTCAGACATCGAAGAAATATTTCACAGACCTTTTGTGTGCCATTTATTTGAAATCTTATCATGTGTTTAGTCTCTAAAAGTTAAAGTTCTGCCTCTCATGTCTCTATCTTATTATCGGTTCAAAGAGGTAAGCAAAAATACTTTTGTTTTCTATTTAATTGTTCTGCTCTCTTTCGTTAAGCCTGACTTTGGTCTAAATCAATCCAGTCTAAATTCTGTCAATAACAGGCGATGTTTACCTCCAGATCTTGCATAAAAATATTCTTTGAAATAGTAAAGACTGCATAAGTTCAGACACTTTCCAGAACTTTCAAGGCAGTCCACAAAGCCTCATTCAAAGTCAATGAGGCCTAAGTAACCAGTAGGATTTTGTCTATCCTTTTGCATAAGCATGGACATTCTGGTATATTACATAAGACAAGTTATATATGCCATTTTGTAACTTTTTAAGATGATTAATTATGCATTATTATAGAAGTTTTTTGTTAATTTATAAGTGTACTACGACCAAATACCTAAGAATTTCCAAAAAGAAGTGCCTAATGAAAGATTTAGATTGTACGCATTTTCTAACTAAGATCATTGGCACAGCCCTTTGATTAGATGGGTTTACTTCTAGATATCAGTGTTAGCATCTTTATACTACTTCTTGTTCCTAGATAATGATAACAGTCCTTAAAGCTAAATTCTTGACTCTTAATCCAAAATCGTATCGCCCTTGGGAGAGAAATTGGTGAATCTCAAAAATAAGTTTTAAAAGATAACAATTTCAGTATTCCTAAGAGCATCAGAATTGAATATGCAAAAAGATTTAATAAGAAAACACCAAAACCCTCAAAAACATGGAAGAGGTTCTACTAATGAAGGTAACATGGGAGGTTTCTCACAGTACAGAGTGTTCTTGGTTGAACAGTTGTTCACTTCTTCGTGGCTTTCACATTCCTAGGAAAACTGGAGGAACTACCAAAAGAAAATAATTGAGACCCTTAGCCTCATTTTCTTTCCTGTCCTCATGCTTATATCAAACATTCATATATGACAATAGAGACTCAACGCATGAGAAAAAAAAAAAGAAATTATGAGCAAACTAAGTAGGAATGCTGAATCCCAAGAGAAAATCTATAGCTAATGATTACCCCAACAAGCGTATTTTAAGTGCCGTGAATGGAGAAGAGTAGAAAAGAAGACTATATGTCTTTTAAAAGTTGCTTTGCAGCATGTTGCAAGGTGATACAGAAGCTGTTACCATAGAACTCAAAATGAACAAGATGCTTTGGCTGGATTTTCCCTGGAGAGAGATACTTTACAAAGCAGGTGTAAAAAAACCACAGGAGTTTTTGGATAACAAATGAACTGTGCCTCTTAATTAAGAGATTCCCTAAGCGCTCTTGGCAAGTCAAGGAAAAGCATGCTTATTTCAAAATCAGCTGGCCGTTTTAAGTGAATTTAGGATTTGTGCCATGTATTGGCCTGACAGCTCTGGAGACTGAAATCACTCAATAGTAAACAAGGAAGCAACTGTGCAGACTTTCTTACCTTCCTCCTGCAAAAATGTTTTGTTTCTATCCTCTCAGAGCTCTCCCAAGATGCTTCCATTTATTCTCTAAGCCTGTTTCATGCAAGGCTTTTTTGATGACTACTCAAGGTCTAGTCCACAAGGATTCCTGTTGCACTTAAGCACATGACTTAAGGAGGGAGTTGGGAGTGCTAAGTTTGCTGCTGAGATATTCATGTTCTTGTAAATAAATAGCAATACGCAATTTCTGAGAACACACAAATGGATTGTCATCTGTCTTTACCCTGTGAGTGATTACTGTTTAAAACTTAAATAAGAATCAAGAGTTAAATTTAAATTTAGTCCCTACTCCTGGGCAAACTCTCGACTCCACTGTGTCTGTTCCACGGCTTTATCAGGAGTCTGCACATGGAATGTTTTTGGCCATTTCCCATCTTCCCAAAGAAAGCTTAAAGCAGTTCTTCAAGAGGTTCAACGAATTTTAATATGATTTTTTTCTATCTAATAGTGCTGCTGATCCACAGCTACAAATGGGCAAACTTGCTTCATGTAAGAATTGCAACATCATCATAAACAGGCTCACATAAATAAATTTGAGAACACTTCAGTGAGGTCTGTAAAGGAAGACTGTTTCATCTTGCTTTGCAGAGTAGAATAAATTAAATCCAGGAAAATCAAATAACTCATTCTGAGTATGTCTGAAATATCTGGAAGAAGGAAAGCTTGATTCATATGATCTTATTATTCATTCCGTAATGTTTAGCTATTTTCTTTTATAAAGATGATTTTTTTTTCTAGGTTTGTATGATATGGTCCTTTCACTAGACAAAATGAGAAATTGCCTTTGCAAATTTGCTAAATCAATTGCGCATTAAAACATGACTAATGAAGCACAAAATCAGATTGTTACTTTTGTCATTTTTATTGTCTTTAGAAATGGTGACTTTCCTATTTGGTAGATGAAAAGGTTTCTCATTCATGGTGTTAATTAAGGTTAAGCAGGCTTTTTTAAAGAAATGGAGTTCAACTCAAAACTCAAAAGGATTTTAATTTATTTTATTCTTTAGTGAAGCTGCTGTAAAGATGTTAGCTATACAAGAAAAAAAGTAGCTTATCAAATTTCCTGCACTAAAACAGAATCCTTCTAGTGAGAAAGATAACTATTAGCTACAGTTACAGAATAGAAATTCATTGTTTTGGGTCACCATGCCTCATTGTCTTGGTTTGAAA
>WBNO01008818.1:0-25608 GCA_013400575.1 Peucedramus taeniatus
ATAAAAGGTTTGGAAAAGCTTTTCTCTTGTGTTTGCTTCTTTTGGTGTTAGTAGGATCGATCTTTTCCTTGCTGTCATTGCATTTCAGACATTCACTGAGCAGCACTAAAAGCAGGGAGAGAAGGAGGACAATGTTAAAGACATGAATAATTTCCTTCCTATGCCTATGGACAGACAAGCATTCTCTTGATATCCTGGAAGGTCTAATTACACTGGAGTACAGTGTAAAATGTACTCCACTGAGGATACTGGTCCTCTTTGGAAAAAACAGTGAAATTTAAGAATTGTCCTTAACACTCTCACACAGAAAAAAAAAAAAAATCTTATCATTTAAAACAAGGAGGAATCCCTATACTAAAATGTCCCTTCCCTCTCCAATCACAAGGTAACAACTGATATATTTTTCAGTGGAAGAGGAGGGTTGACAAATCCAGACTGTGGAAGTGACAAGCATATTTCAAAGAAATCCAGCAGAAAGCCTTCTATAACTCCTGTCAGTGAACTGTAACTTTACTTTTGTAAGAATCTGTTTATGAAACAATTTATTCTTGTGAACATATGCACAAACTTGCGTGATAGGGAATGTGTTATGCATAAAGAGCAAAAGAGTACGAAGATTAAATAATGATAATACTAGTTCTGTATGACTGAAGATCAAGGAACCTTCCATAAAGGCTGCTGTTATTTGCAAGTTTCCCCTTGTAAACCTTAACTCTTAGATAACAAAATGAATAATGCAATACCTAATAGAATTTTCAATTTTTAGTTTAGAATTCTCCAGTTTAATTGCTGAACAATTTCTTTCTAGATTCATGTTTTTCCTGTGTTCACCTCTGTCTGCGTGCTTTTCAGTCAATCAGATATTTATATTTCTGTCTTAATAGTGTTTTCTATAATCTCTGTATTTTATTTTCCTTTCTCATGGTTCATCCCAAAAGGAAGGCTTTGCACTGCAGTTTAGTTTGGATGATCAGTTACTTCTCTTCTCTTGTGGACAAATGTTAATTAAGGAGATGCTATTTATGCTAGAGATCATTTAGCCCCCTAACCAGATACAACACAAATCCAAGAGAGATACCAAAGTTTCATTTCCTTCATGAAGGAACACATGGGGGGGATATCAGAATTCTTTCAGGTATTAGTCCTAGCCTGTGTATGGTGCTCCTGTGGGGAGCTTCTAACTGGCCATCAATCCACCTATTAAGCCTCATATTTGGTCATGTCAGTGCTGACTTACATGTGTCCAATAATGGTGTACCACCTGACAGGTTGCTCTGGATGGAAAAAAAAAAAAGCAAGCAAACAAACAAATAAAAAAAGAATTTTTAAAAATTTCATTATCTCCTTTGAACCAGCACTGGTATGATCAATGACTAGGCCTAGGAGTTTAAAATAAAATATTTACAGTGCCTTTAAACTACTCAAAAATGTTTTAGAGTGACAATTAAAAAATAGTTTGTTTTTTTTTTTACTATTGCAGTTTTTCCTCACAAAGTATAACCTATGAGAAGGAGTAAAGTGACAATCTACAAGCAGTGCTGAGTTTACAAGATTAGTTGACAGTAAAGAATTTCCACTTATTTTTTAAAGTTTTTCTTCTTCAATATTAAAAACTGAAATGCATTTTGCTTGGAAGACAAACTTGATTCTGAAAATGTGCAGGGTCATTTATTTTCTGGGCACAGTCATTTATTCACTGGGAGCAGTAGTTTTCCACCTGGTCACTTTTTAATCCAAGAGTGCAAAAGAAAATAAATATTTTATTAACTTTTTTATTTGTCTATCTCACCCACTATGTTTGTTGATATGATGTAGAGAGTGTTGTTTGTTCAATCTTGGGGTGACAGGGCTGTGCAGGGATTCTCTTGGTGGCTGCTAATGCTCAATAGATGGTTGCAGGAAGGAGCTAAACTCTTCTTAAAGGTGCACAGTAGAGCAAGAGGCAACAAACCCTTTTGTAGTTGCAACACTGCAGATTTTACTTTTGCATTAGAAATTTTTTTCCCCCATGATGGAGGTCAGCCCCAGAAAAGGTTTTCTTGAGAGACTTGGAATCTCTGTCCTTAGAAATGTTCAAAAGAACTAAATATATTTTAAATTATCTCAATTGTGTAATAATATGTTACCCTTAGTGACATAACAGCTGTATCTTCAGTTCTACAGGCAATATTTTTAGGTGTTTGTTCTACAAGACAGTTCGAGCAGCTGAATTTCAAATTTATAATTTTATTAGCAGAAGTGAGCTAGCAGGCTTTGTTTAGAGGTTCTTGGGAAATTAAATAGTTCATTGATTGCTGCTCAGTGACTGTCTTTAGGTCAGTGTAAATAAACAAACTGTACAATGTGATTAAACCATATTTCTATGCATTATCGCCTTTAAACCGTAAGTACTTAGTTTATGGAAAAGGGAGGGTTTGTAACTTGCTCAGGAGTCAGAGAGCATGCTGAGCAGCTTTGCACATCAGTAGCAGAAGATCTATTGCAATACAAGGCAGTCACCTTGTGAGATTTCTCTGGAGCCATAATGGCAATTCTAAGGAATTTCATAACTTCTTATACAAAAGGAAGAGAGTGCCAGTGGCAACTCTGCCCTTCATGTGAGACTGAACTGAATTGAGGTTATTTATTTTTGTGTCTTTGACTACTGCTTATTTTAAAACTGTGCTCGAAGTAACCAAGAGGGGTTGGTTTTCTTGTTTTTTTTTTTTTTCTGTAATGTCAATAATACTTATCTCAATCTCTGAGACTCCAAACTTGCTTGCACTGGTCAAGCCTTGATGTGAGCTGGTCCCGGTGTGTTTATGCAGGGTGCACTGATTCTGCATCAGTACTGAGCACGGGGTAGGGCAGTGGCTGTAAAGAAGGCTTGCAAATGCTTCCTCTTCTTTCCAATGCTGTCTGTATAATCCTGATGTAAGTGGCTCAAACAGAAAAATATGAGATGCTGCAGAGGTGCCTTGGACTTTCCAGACCAGATACAGGCATCTACACTGGAGACATCAGAAATGAGGAACAATAAACTGGCACTCAAGGGAAATAAATAGATAAAAGTTTAATCAACCCTAGAAGCAGCAGGCAAATATCACTGTGTCAAGCAGCCTGTTTTGCTCCATAAAGCAAACCAAAAACAGGTTGGAGGGAGAGGACAGAAGTAGGGAAGAATGGAATTAAAACTATGGGAACAAACAGTACAAAGTAATACATATCACAAGCTCCACAAAAGAATAAAAAGAATAAAAAATAAACTAGAAGAGGACTCAGGTTAGATTTATATTTTACAGTGCAAGGAAATATAAGCAGGCTGTAGAGCTGTTCTGTACAAAGCTCCATAGCTGTCTCATATATTTTAATCATAGCTCATTTTGGAAAATATTATGTCTTATATCCAAATAAAACTAACATGTTTTTTTAATTAGCTACAACGACTTTAATTGAATGAGAACAGAAAGAACACAAGATGACTGCTGAAATGAATCAGTTAAGTCAAATTTCACTGGTACATTGCCACCAGTGCACTTCAGTTGAAAGGAAGTCTGCAGCTAGGCAAGGGCTTCCCTTAATAACATGGTTTTCATCACCAGGGCAGAAAGCCCTGCAACAGTCACCCATTTCAGGCATGGAGGGGAAAGAGAGCATCAAAAGAATTGGTACAAATTGTTATGTTCATGTAGAGCAAGCAGAAGCAAAAGTGGCCTTTCAGCTGCACTTTGGTTGTGATCCTGGGAGAATGAGGTCCTGAGTGCCTGTGCCCTGAAGTGAAACTGTAAAAGGCATCCTTGAACATTTAGTCCTTAAGTGTCCTTTCATTTCAGTGAGACTCCTTTACTTGAAATGCTCTTTATGCATTATACATCATCGGTACTATTTTTGTTTAGACACATCAGGAATCATCCCACAATGATTAAAAATCATTATTCCATTAACTTTCCTGCATAGAAAAAATTAATGACTCCATGAATCATAATTAAAGCTTCCACTTCTTTCAGCAAGCAGAAAGCCAGACATTCAACAGACCTTCTTGTTATCTATTTTGGCTATTCTAATGCTTCATTTTTCATCTTGCTTTCATGCTAACTGAGATCTCTATGCTTTCCCTTCGTGTTTGTTTCCCTTCCGTGGCTGTGAAGTTTGTTGAGCTGCAGAGTACAACTAATGAAGGAAAATAAGGCTGTATGGATGGCAAGGTACTTCGGGCATTTTTCTAGTATTTTGCTGAATGCAAGAGCAGGGTTTTTTGGTGTTTTGGTTTGTTTTGGTTTTGGTTTTTTTTTAATTATTATTTCATCTTATTTAATATTTAAATGTAAGGTTGGAAGATTTTTGCGGTGTTTTGCCAGATGAACAGGTTGATAATTCATCTTACTCTTGTAAGATGCTGCTTTTTCCCAGCAGTCAGTGTTTCATCAAATACATTTGTCATCAAAGTCATGTTTATATCTAATGAAAGCATGTGCTACCACCACTTGTGTATGAGCAGGTAACCATCAACCTTAAAAAAGTATCTGAAGTTACTGATTTAAAATATTTGCAGGTATTTGTAAATATATCTGATTTAATTAGGTGAAGCATCAACTAAATATTAATCAAAAATTTCTTGATAGTATTTTGGGAAAAATTAGCTGTGGTCCAATGCAGTGACATGTTTTGAAGTTCAGAGGGAAAAGTATCTATTCAATAAAAAAATAAAAAAAACCAAAGGAATATTTGTCTTTATCATTCCAGTCTAAGAAAAAGCATAATAAATGCTAGTCTTGATAATAATCACTTGCTTTTCCACAAATCAGATATTCTTGAGAAACAAACTCTAGTTGTTGGCCCTCAGCTATTACCTGTGCAATGATCCTTTCCTCTTGAAACCTTCTTTCCTCTCCACTTCTCTGTTTACCTTCTACATTTTCCACCATTTCCTGGTAGTCCTGTGAGTCCAGCTGCCTCAGCCTTTCTTGTGGGAGTTGCTGGTGAAAGTCAAGCTCTGGTAATGGAACACCAAGCATGATGAAAGCTGAGACCTGCAGTTGCTTGTAAGTAATAGTGCTGTGCTTCTGAAATAATAGTAAAAACCCTGGTGCCTGGAACTGATTGACCTGCCCTCCTGAGGAGGCATCTGGTTATTACCTACTAAAGGTCAACTTGCAATTGATATTATTGTGTTTTTCAGTTGCAGTGTAGAGCTGGTTTTTTTCCCTCAGACATTATTAATTTCAATGCACATGTATATATAATTAAAATTATGAGTATGGAATTTTTACACAAAATAATTAGTTATAATAAGACATTGGTGATACTGGCAAAGATGGGGTCTCTTTCTTGAAGTGTTTTTCACTGTGAATGGCAGGAATCACTCAGTTATCTCAATTACCACCTTCCTAGTGCATTTTTTTCCCCAGTGTAGCAGGTCAAGTCTAGCAGCATTACCCTCTCTGCTAATTATCTACTTCTTTCTCTTTTTCTTCTTCATATGTAAGATATTTGTGGAGTTTTTTCAGACTAGCAACTGAAAGCATTCTGTGAAGATACTTCCGTCTACTGAAGAGGAAAACCTCCCTCATATGCTCTGCTCCTACAAATCCTTTTTCCATATTAATTGCAAAGAAGGAGACTACTGAAGAACTGTTTTCTAAAGAGTGGTTCTTTCTCATAATTGTTTTAGTTGGTGGTGCTGCAGGGTTTTTTTCCTGCAGTGCTCTAAGATGTGAATACAAATTATATGTGGTCTTTTTCCCAGATGCCCAGTGAATCCACAGTAACAAACTCACTTTGTCTAGCAGGAATTTACAGACCTGCCTTTGTAGCACCATAGTGAGCACTGTCTGCATCCTGGGTGATGTCCATAATTCTTCACTGGTTGAGGAGTTTTACAGAGACATTCAACACGTCATCCATAAGTCAGCTCCTGAGTGACAAAGCACAAAGAAGAGTTTGATTCACTTACCATCTCACAATACTTTTTGTTTACAAGCTAAACAAGTGTTGCCAACACAGAGAAGAGATCAAACCATTCCAGTGTCTCAGTGAAGGTACAGTCTGATCACAATACAGTTTCCTGGGATGTTTTGATTTTTTCTCTCCATTGGCATCTATTACCGTTTTGGTGGAAACCTGACACAAGGTTTGGCCTCTTCATCCCCCTTCCTGTTCTTCTCAGAATTATTAACACTGTTTAGAGTGATGTTTAGGGAAAATTGAGTCTGAAAATTTTCTCTATATTTAAAAAGAGAAATCAGAATTTATCAGAGATAAAACCCAGTAATTTATTATGTCAAGTGTGGAAGTTAGCTGCTACCATAGTCAAATATCTTTTCTATCATCTAGAGTTGCCAGATAGAGAACTTTCTTCAGCAATAACTTGAATAAATATTATGAGCTGCCAGTTACAGTTTCTTTCCCTTTGGGACACAAAAATCTAGTAAAGAATTTACCATTTGTATTCCTATAAGCTGCTATTCCAAAGGGAACAATATACTCTAAGTTCTTTGGAAGATACAACAATGGCACAAAATAAAAATTAATAGGAGGACATTGAAAGATCCCCCATCCCCTGCCTTCTCTTCCTCCCCCAGTAACACTGAATATTTTCTAAGTTTCATCACAGCAGCTTTCAGCAGAGATGATTTCTTGCCCAAAGGCACAAGAAGATTAACCAACTATATCCAACTGCTCAACCAATAACTCATCTGAAAAGGAGTCTAAAGAGCATATTGTAAGCTTCACAAATGCAATCAGTTTATCAAGGTCAGATAAGGACAAGAGCCTGAAAAGATATGATTCAGGATAAAAACTGAACAGATACTGATACTCTGCAATTAGAAACCAAATGAGGCTACCTGCTGAATCGAAGGGGTGAAATACATATTCTGCAAAAATTCACTGTCAATAGAACATACACAGCCTGAAATCCCTGCTGATGAGGAGAAATTAACTTTGTAAATTTATTGATGCTTTCCTTTTACAACTGTACAGTGGAATTGGTGAGATTAGGAGGGAATTTGTAATGCATATATGAAGAGCTTTTATGCACATTTTTTATCACATCAGTGAAATGACAGTATGTCTCTGACAATGACCTCTGGTATAATCATCATTAGTGATGGAGCAAGATCACATCTGCGGAGAGGCTGACACCTGACAAGTGAAATATATGTATTTTTTATAAAATTGAGGGCAACATTTTAATGGCAAAAATGCTACATAGATAAAGTCAGAAAATTAAATTGCTGTACAATCCTGAATGTGTAAAACCTGGAAAGAAGTAACCTATTGTTCAGAAGATATGAGGCAAGAAGGAAGGACAGGAGAGAAGAAAACCTAGAGACAAAAGAATGTATCATGGCCAGTGTGCCATTCAGCTACTGTAGAAAACAACAAACAGGAAAAGGAAAGTTAAAAATATTTCTATCTTTGCAAGTCTGGTTTGTAAAAATCAACTGCTTTATTTTTGTTGTCACTTTTTAATTTGTAATTCACAAGAACAGATGGCTTGGTATGTCCTAAGTAAAGGTCCTTGTCCTTAGATAATATTTTTGCTGCAGCATTGATTGTCCCTTGAAATGGTTGCAAATGAACATGCAAGCTGTCAATTTGCTGTGGTGCTGTGCTCATATATGTGAGTCACTAGGACTTCAGGGTTCAAACTGCACTTTACTTACCATCAAAATAAAAATAAATATCCCAAGGAATCTTTCCCTGAGGCTTTTTGCCTTTTTGAGCACGTGGGTGTATTGTAGAAATGTAGGAGAGAAGCTGACTCCACATTTGAATTAACATTGTCTTTCTTCCACCCAGCTGCCTGGGTGCACAACCACCTGTGTTCCCCAAAGCATTTCATGATTTGGCAGAAAAACACAGCTAAAGTCACCTTTATGTGGTTTATGTGGTCATAAAGGTTTGTTCTCTGGAGATGTGTGACTCTGACACTACTGAGATTGCTGTGAAGGAAACTCCTCTTCAGTCCAGTCTTTGGTTAAAGCACAAAGGGTTTTAGAAAGTAAAGATGAGGTAACTGCTCACCAGTGCCTCTTACTATTTCACATTAGAATTGTGCCATAGAAATGTGTATATGGATAAAAATGTGTATATGGTTACCATCTGAAGACTGGTTTAAAATAATGTCATTTGTTCTCACTAATTAATCTTTTAGGCCAGCCATCACTGAGTAGGCATTGAGTATAATCAACACCTTTTTTATTGCTTACCTACTGTTTCCTTAGTTTTTCTGGAAGCACTGGTAGTAACCCTGTGGATTTCTGTTACAAGTTTGATCTTGTCATGACATGTTCTCAGTCTCTCAAAGAGAAACTTGCTGCATGTAGCTGTTCTTGAATGGTCTTCAGCCAGATTTGTGTGTGCATACACATTGTGCATGTAGTACAGTGAGGCTGAGATTAGTCAGAGATTAGTTTGGCAAGAGGTTTTTGAAATCAGAGGCATAGAAGGAAAGTATTTCTTTTCCACTATTGTTTGGTTCAGATGCTCAATTTCCTCTCCCTGTCAGTAAAACCTAGGCTGTTACAACGTTTTAGAAAATAATGCTGTTTTCATTTATATATCAGCTGCAGAAAATTTGATAGTTCTTCATTCAAAATGAAGTTCTTACAAATACAATGTATTTGTAAATGTAAAATATGTTGTTATTCTGTCATTGAAAATGTATTTGTAGACACAGAAGACAAAATCTGAAATTTGGTTTATATTGCTGAAAGAAAAAAAATTACCGTAGGAGAGTATGAAAAAGAATGTGCATATGGAATTTAAAACCCAAAAATCGAGATTCTCTGCATCTTTACCAAAAGGTACAGTCATATTGAGAAAGATATTCTTAACTGTAAATGCTGCATAGTTCAGTCAGAGGTTCTAAGATGTATGTCAGCTACATTTTTAAAACCTTTACAGTACTGGTGCTCTGAAAATTTTCATAGAAGCAAGTTTTTTTCAAATACTTGATAACATAGAGTGATATCAGTGAGTAGTGGCATCAGTGAAACTTAACACTGCTGTTAAGTTTTTATAGATTCCCATTATTCACTTTCTGATTAAACTTGATGATTTCTGGAAGAATACCAATGCAGTGGTTTCTTGCTCACTGGATTCAAATTGCAAGCATGTATGGAAACTGTTGTAACCTTAAGTAAATTATTTTTTTGTTCAATTTAGTTTTGAAAATTCTAGATTTTCTAAGACAAGCCAAAAGAAAAGTTTAGTTGAATGAATATCTGGTGCCATGAACAAAATAGTAGGAATGTATTAGACCATAAACCCCAAAAATTTTTGGAGTAAACACATACTGGTTAGAAATACTCTAGCTTTAAAAACGCTACAAATCTTTGATTGTCTTCTCATTGTCATGTGGACCAACCCTTCAGCAGAACTGTGAGAGGAACACTGAAGCTTAGCCCTTCATTTGCAGCAGGGGCAACATTTAGAGGATTTTTCTTTCTCTTAGTACAGGTGCAGATCAGGCAGAGATAAAAGCAAAACAGATATGACAGTTTCAGATAATAATAGAAGTTGATGCTTTGTGCAGTGGACCAGTGCTGATATGATGGTACTCAGGTGTCAGACTTGTGCTGCGCTAGGAAAATCACTGCTTTGCAGTTAAAATCATTGCAGTTCTGTACAAAAATGGTATATAATGAAAAAATAATGTAGGAAACAGCCCCTTAAGTGCTCATAAAATTTGCAAGCACTCCAACAGCTACTGTTCAGTGTGCTGTGCACAGCAAGGGTGCTTTGGGTCCTAAATGAATCAGTTCAGGGCACCTGAAGCAGACCTGGATGAATTTTGTAGCAGCAGGTGGTCAGGTAGTTTTAAAAATTAAATATAGTAATAGCTTAATGTAGATATTGTTACAAATTCTCTTTTATTTTTATCATTATTTTTGATAATTAAAGATTTTTTTCTTGTGCACAACATGTATTTAATTCCTCTGCCCTATAGCCACTCCTTATATGAAGAGGAAAGGCAGGTAAAAAATACAAGGAGAGGCAGACCAAGGGTATAGAAACAAATAATTGAAACAGCTATTGAAACCTGTGCTTAAGTTAGTAAAAAAAAATTCTAATACTGGAAAAAATTCAGACTTCTTAGTCCACTTCCCAGAGACATTATAGTCAAAGCCAACTCATGGAATAACGTGAAAGAGGGGAGGACAATAACCTGAAGCCAGATTTACACAGCTCTTTGTGGTAGGATTTCTGCCTTAATTTGTGCATATAATTGCTCTTTCTCTATGTTCCACTTCAAGTCAATTGAAGCTCCTTCCAGTGTGTGATTCATTATCTCTTAAAATAGATCTGATAAATTATCTAGAAAGAGAGCCTAAGGTAAGTCGCTCACAATTAGATGTCTAATTTTTGAGCAGCT
This sequence comes from Peucedramus taeniatus, assembly GCA_013400575.1. Classification (NCBI taxonomy): domain Eukaryota; kingdom Metazoa; phylum Chordata; class Aves; order Passeriformes; family Fringillidae; genus Peucedramus; species Peucedramus taeniatus. The sequence goes on from WBNO01008818.1 coordinate 10,361, forward strand.
GAATCTCACTTAATGCTGACAGTAAAGTAAGATCAGAGAGTACATGCATGGCAATTGCCTTGTTCTTTCCTGTAACCTCTATCCCACTCTAATAAAACAGCCCTCATGAGAATGATTTTTCCAAGATGAATTATGCTATAAGGATTCGTTTTTACCTCCTATCTTTTCCTCACTCTTAGCACTTCTATCTTCTTCTTCTTCTTGAAATCTTTTCAATCTCTGCTCCCAGGTCTATGTTCTTTTCTTATTCTTTGCTTCTTTATTTCCCTTCCAATATACTAGTTTTAGCTGAAGGTCCTCTAGGGTCTGTAGAGTCTGTCCATTCCCTCCTTCCCCTATGCCATACCTCAGGGTAATCTCATCTAACAGCAATCTAATGTACCATTTCTTTTTCTACTGGGAAGGTGTGTAATTTACTATCAATACCAATCCCGTTTCCTTCCACTCAAGCTAAAACCTTGTTTCTCTGATACCTCCAGGTAAGAACATGATCTGTTCTAAAGTGCACCTGCATTACCTATTTCTGCAGCAGCATTCTCTTTTTTGAAGGTGTTGTATGAGCTGCAGATATCACTCTCTGCTTGTCGTTTCCTCCAGACTACATACAAATATTTTAGACTAATTGTACATTATACCAAATAAACCTCTTTTTCTTGCATTGGCATACTTTTATCCAGGCTCCCAGCATCATGTGTCATCCTTCTCTGGCCTTGACCGATGCAGTCTTTCTTTTGCTTAGCAGTCTTGCTAATGTTTTCAGAATGCTGTAAGGATTGGTTTTCCTCTGTTTTTGAGGTTTTTAAATTTCTCTTTGTGACTATCCATTGGATCTCCCTTTTTATTAAATTAAAATAAGCTTTCTGTTAACTTCATAGCTTATCTCTTCTTCTCATCATTTCAAACAGACAATTGTCCCACAACCAGCCTCCATCATTGTTCTTGATCTTGATTCTTATTAGGAACATCCTAAAGCAAACCTTTTTCATCATTTTGCTGAAATGATGTCCACAAAGAAACAGCAAAATTGTCATCATCTGTGCTATTCATGTGCTACATATTTCTATTGTCTATTATTCTTCCCAGTTTTAGTTACTCTTCTTTTGAACAACAGCTTGTCTCCATTCTCCTATAATGCTCAATCTGTATAATTTCTTTTCTCCTGTTTTTTTCTCCCAGTCTTTTTTTTTTTCAGCAGTCTTGATTTATTGAGTTCATGGTAGTAATATTAATTAAAAGAAAGAAAAATAAGGAACAACTGCAGGATTTGGTGTAATATAAATTTATACACTGTTAACAAGGTGGGAATATAAACTAATTGTAGTTATTTTGCATAAAAACTTAAAATTATTTACTTTTGATGGCAAGAAATATTTAAATGATGTTGCTGTTTCATTTTTCTCAATGAAAAATTCTGTTGAAAAATTTTACTGTCAGGAAAGATAGAATAATGAAAAAAGGAGTGTATGCAGATTCATAATCTTGGAAATGAACGTGTGAGGTTAAAATTGATCATATGTTCCTTTCAACATCACAAATTTGTCCCAATGCTCAGAGTTCCCGAAGTGGCAGTATCCACTCTGGTTGGTTGACAGTGGATTCAGAATATTATTCTGTACAGTTCAGCTGTGTTGTGTTGTATTATTATCACTTGAAGCTTTTAGATTTCTGTGTGAAGTGCTATATAGTGCAGCAAGAACTCCTCCAGTCAAAAAGAGTTATTTCTGAATTACCATTCTTCAATAACAGAATTCAGCAACCATGCTTATTAAATCAAAACTTTGGAAAAGGAAGCATAAACTCAATAGTCCATATAGATGAGAAATATGTTTCTCAATATCTGAATTGCTCAGATGTGAAAATCAGTGCAAGCTATACAATCACTCTTATAATGTGCTTATAAAGGGATTTTCATAATAATGCGATCTTACCGCTTGCATGGTTTATTTCTTCAGGGTAACAGTACTGACTAATTTCAAATTAGTTTTATAGGATGAAGGTGTAAATCAGAAAATCTTATATCCTGTGAAGCACAGGGAAGGGTTCCATAATTGAAGCTACTTTACAGCATTGGGCTACTCCATCAAATTGGAGAGGTGTTTTCACCCCCAAAATTTGGAAGGAAGCTGTGAAACTAATTTGAGGTTTTGCACAAAAACCTTTGAGAGTTAGATACTCTGATCATAGTTTGATCATTTCTTGGAACGGACAAACTCTTTTTCTCTACGTCTGATTTAAAAGCATAGTTCAACTTCCATTTTTCTTTCCTTTTTCCTACTTTTAAACAATTAGATTTCTACAGACAAGATCTTCTCACTGTATTTTCATTTTGTTAGAATTCCTTTGCCCTCATGATTTTTTTTTGCCAGGCATTTCTAATACCCATGAAAAGCCACTTTGAATTGGAGTCAAGTTGTTAAANTTTTATAAAATAAAAAAATGCCTATGAACAATAATCTAGCACATGCAGTCTGAAGGCAGGCAATGCTCCAAATGTAGGAAAAAAGTAGCTGATTTAGTCATGGTCTAAATTAAATTTTATAAACTATGTTAGCTCTTTTTTATATATACTACATTTATTCTGTAGGCTTGTTTACATACATATCTCACAATCAGAATATTGAAATGTCTAATTTAGTATTTTAGAAAAAGAGATGTTGTTTAAATAGCTCTTGTCATCTCTTTACTGCACTGTTTGGTTTGTTAAATTCCCCGCTATAATCCTTTTGCTTGCCCATCTAAAGATTTCTTTGCACTCACCCCTCTCTTAAATCTGAGGATTCCTTAAAAAAAAAAAAAGAAGCCAGAACCAGCCTCCCCCAAAAAAGAAGAAGAAAACAAACCAACAAACAAGCAAAGAAACAAATCAACCCCAAACAAACAAACAGCGATAAAAACCTCACATGTGCGGCTACATTCTCCAGGAGGAAAATTGAGTTTAAAATTCATATGCAAAATTAAAGATTCTCATTGGCAGTGTATGCCCAATGCACGACTCTAAATAACCATTTTCTAACATATCAATAGTGGTGCTTTATAGCAATTATATAGCAACAGGAGCTCAACCACCTAAATGTTCACAATGAGCTAGCACCAAAATGCAGAGGAACAGCAGGTGTGATAAAGGCTATATTCCTACAGACACCCTGTTCCAGTATTTCCCTCCAGACTTCCCCAGCTCCATGCCCTCAGTTTCTCCAGCTGCAGCCTGGTCTGCAACAGATACTTGTCCTGAGTAAAGTTCTTGTCAGTGGCTGGGAAGATAGCTAAAGCCACAAGCCTTGTGGAACATCAATCCCTAGCCCTCTTATATTTCACAAAGCAGAGAGCTCAGGTGGCTGCCTTTCTGCTCTTGCAGCACAGCTGACCAGCTTTGCAGGAACAGGGAAACATTTTCAGGGACTGTTATGGTGTAAGGTGGAAATGGGGATAGCAAATGAAGTGTGAAGAACTGCAGGGATAGCAGTTTTGCACTTTTGATGCATAAACAATTTAGGAGGCTTCCCATATACTTTGTATTTTTCTGCTGCTCTGGGCCTGTGAAGCACCAGGAGTATGACCTGTCTTCTGACTGACAGGTTAGCTCATTACAAACAAAACAAGCAAATGTGTTGGGAGGACTATTCCAAGCAAATACAAAAATAGAGTACTTAACTTTGGGGTAGGATGATCACTTTAGAGAAGCTTCAGGTTTAATTAATTCCAATACCCTGAAAGCAAGCAGGAAATCACAAAACATCGACTTTGGTATGTTTTGTGTGTTTAGTTTGCCTGAGTCTTATGCCTGTGGTTTTTAAAGATGCATGGAAATGTTAAACCACAAACCAGCAAAAGCAGTGAAACAGTAATTCTAAGGAATGGATGTGCTCTGTCCTTTTCTTTCCCAAAGAGAGACATGTTTTAAATTGAATAGCCTATACTTGAGTTGTGCAATTTGTACCATAATAGCTAATTACTGCTAGCAACACCAAATATCCAAGGACATTTCTCTGTTTTGTGGGCTGGGTTGGGTAGTTTTAAGCTCGTATTGTTCATATTCATAGACCAAATGTTGTAGGAAAAATAATTAAGCAACTGAGCCAAAAGAAAAAAACACCCAGCTTTAATTCAAACTGATTTTTCTTATGAATTCCTTTCAGAATTTTTTTCTGTATAACAAAAAGTATTCAAAGTATTTATTTTTTCAATGTATTTAAAATTAAAAACAAAAACCCTGTGCTAAGATGCAGAAGGAACCAAAAAATTTAGAATTTTCTAAATTCTTTTCATAATGTACTTGGACTATTGGTACTATTTACTAAATAACATGCATAGAAATTAGGAACCTATTGAAAATTATTCACAAACACATCTCCTAATGAAAAGGTAACTTTTGGAATTTAGTACAAGCACATGGGAGGCTAATGTACTGCTTCTGCCAGCTATCTTGCCCAGGGATCAAGCAATCATGAGAACTGAAACCATTTTAAGGAGGAATTATCACAGTTGCTATACCTTCCATAAGAATAAGGACAGCTGTCCCTTTCTGACATTACCCTGCTGGGTGACAAAGTATTATGTGGTCCTGAAATGCTGTGACTATTAAACTCTACAATCCTATTCCTACAGGTCACTGAAAACACTTTAAAATGCTTTTTTATAGCTCAGCCACAGATAAATGAAGCAGAAAATGTCTGTGTTAGAGACTTGTCAATTAAAGAAGAAAAAAAAATCTTTGCTTTTTCTGCTGTTGTTTTGACAGATTTATTTTTATTTCTCTAGTAGAGGAATTCTCTAGTAGAGGAATTATTTTTTTTTTTTTTTAAGAATTTAAAAGACTGAAACTTATATGTGGAAATGAAGCCTTCAGTTTTGAACTGAATAGAATTTCTTCACTGTACAAGCATGTGAGATTTGCTAAAATATTTTGCAGTCCTCTCAGTGGTACTGTTTTACCTCTAAATTTAGTTGCCTGATGCATTAAGGAGTAAGGTACATGTGATCGGTGCAGTTGCTTTGAATCTTTGACATACAAGTAAGTATTTTTGAAAGTGTACCTTGGGCCAATATCTACTGGGACATGCACAGGGCTAAACTACAATCTGCACATGCACTGCAAAGAAAAAATACTTGTACAGATAAAGACAGCTCTCTCCTCTCCTCTCCTCTCCGCTCCTCTCCTCTCCTCTCAGATTTTTTGTTTCACTAATTTATAGGACATTACAAATTTATTTTAGTAAAAACACTAACAGTGTTTTACAATAATTCCCTTGAACTGTACAGGTAGTTCACAGCTCATTATTTATATTCTCTTGTTAATATGGAAAACCCCTACACTTTCCATCTTGAGTGCATGGATGTGGACCTTGGGACCTTATGATTGAGGTTGGGATACAGCTTCCTTCCTGATTCTGAGCATGAATTGAAAATGTTCTGCACGATATGATCTTCATACCAGGTTGACTAGTGTATCAGTTCCCTTTACAGTGAAGAGGATTTTTAGGCACAAGTTCACTGTTATTGGCCTTGTCTAAAAAAGAATATTACTGGAAAGTCTATTCTACTACTTTTAAGTCATAGTCTACTAGATAACACTACAGTCAGAAATCCATATATGAGAAATTTCTTTTCCAAATTAAGGCTTGAGGGATACTAGATACAGTTGATGCAAGGGCAATTTTCTGTAGTTTCCTATCTGCTCTCCCTTCTACAGTGTGTCCTATGCACCAGTGCAGTAAAACTCTGTCTAACAGGAGACTGTAGGATTCATTAAGAGGAAAAATTATTCCTTGCCATGTCTGATCATGTGTATTTTCTCATATATGTTTGAAGAGCCTGTGCTACTTGGCAGGATTTAGAGATTAAAGTCTCACTAGAGAAGTCCCACTGAAAATATGAAGGACAAGTGACAGATTTCAGTCTGTTTTCAAAAAACAGAAGCTAACTATAGACTATTTACATACACAGTTTCCTCTGTTTTATTTCAAAAGCTGGAATGACAGGCAGAAACCAAGTTTCTTGCAACAAACAGCTATCTGTTTCTCCTCACTGCAGCCCATTTCCATCCCACTGAGGTTATGTGGGTGCATTATCTATACATATTCTGTATTAAGATATCTGTGTTCCGCATGTTTCTCTATCAAAGAGTGAGGAAATCATTTAATAATACTGCCTAGAGCTTTCCATTTAAATTTTCATTGCATCTGGTAAAGCTGCTAAGTGAACGAGCATTGACTTTCTGAGATAAAAATAAACCCATAGTGCTTTAATTTTTTTTGGCAAAGAACCAGCATTTCATAATTTCATCCTTTTGGTTTGTTATGGGCTATAACTCAACTTTAATGATCTGATTCAGTGAAGTAATAAAATCCCAGCTTCACTTCAGCTTTTTTTCTTCTTAATAGCCAGATTTATGGGTTCATACATGGTTTTTAACATCTGCAGGTCAGAAACTGTCAAATTGTTCAGACCAAGGATGTGTTTGTTATTGGGCACAAGTGAACACAGATTTCTGTATTAGAATTATCAAAAGACCAATGATTGTATTGCTAGTGACGTGTGACTCCATGGTTCTCTGCCAGGTTTTCTATTTACTTCGTAGGTACTGTCACCCATATTTTAGCACAGAAGAAAACAGTTTAATCAGAACCAAAAGGACAAAGAGATGTTTTAGGAACTGATAAACATTTATACATATGTGAGGAAGGTGAAGGAGATTATATATTGAATATTATAGTTTAAATTATGCTTGTTTGGGAAATGTGATAGAAATAAGAAAAATATCTAATAGTTAGATATAAAAAATACATAAGAGGAAGGCACAGAATAAACTAATTTGCAACCAAAATTGAGAGGGAAAGTGTCGTTGCCAATATTTACTTCCCTCTATTAATTTTGTTTTTTGTTTTCATCAAATTAGTGGTAGAGAGGTAGGGTAGAATTAGAGGGGAAGGATCATGTCCCTTGTCCTGCTGTCAGTGATTTTCCTAATAAAGCCCAGAAGTCTGCTGGCCATCTTTGCCCCAGGGGCACGTTACTGTTTCATATCCAGCTTGGCCCACAGGGCCTGTTTTCCATCTTTTAGTCCCCAGTGTAACCTGTATGAAGTTATTCCTTCTTACAGGCAGGACTTTGCATGTACCAAGAGGGTGGTCAAACCTGGAACCAGAGATGCTTCCTAGAGAGTTGGTCAATGCCCCAAACCTTTTAGTGGTTAAGAGACATTTGGACAAGGCCCTCAGTAATACACTTTAACTTTTAGCCAGCCTCTGGTGGTCAGGCAGTTGGACTAGGTGATTGTCTCTTCCACCTGAGATGAGGAAACATAGTGGCAGAGGATGAGGAAAAGGCTGGGACACCTAATGCCTTCTTTGCCTCAGTGTTTAATTGTAAGACCAGTTGTTCTCAGGGTACCCAGCCCCCTGAGCTGGGAGACAAGGGTGAGGAGCAGAATGATGCCCCCATAATTCAAGTGAAAATGGTCAGCAACCTGTTATACCACTCAGACACACAAATAAGTCTGTGGGGCTGGATGGGATCTGCCCGAGTGTACTGAGCAAGCTGGCAGAAGGACCCACTGGGCCACTTTTCATCATTTGCTGGCAATCCTGACCAACCAGGGAGTCCCCAGTTGACTGGAGGTTAGTTAATGTAGCACCCATCTACAAGAAAGGCTGCAAAGAGGATCTGGGGATATACAGGTTTGTATGTTTGACCTCAATGCCAGGGAAGGTCATGGTGCAGATCATCTTGAGTGCCAACAGGCAGAATGTGCAGAAGAACCAAGGGATCAGGCCCAGCCAGCCTGGATTTGTGAAAGGCTGGTCCTGCTTGACCAATCTGATGTCCTTTTATGACAAGGTGATCCACTCATCAGATGAGGGAGAGATTATGGGTGTTGTCTACCTGGACTTCTGGAAAGCCTCTGATACTTTTCCGTTCACTGAAAGACAACATTCTCCTGGAGAAACTGGCTGCTCATTACTTGAATGGATGCACTCTTTGCTGGATAAAAATTTGGCTGGATGTTTGGGCCCAGTGATGGTGAATGTAGTAACATCCAGCTGGCAGCCAGTCACAAGTGGTCTTCCCCAGGGCTTTGCACTGGGGTCAGTTATGTTTAATAACTTTTACTAACCACCTGGATGAGGGGATTGAGTGGAGCCTCAGTCAGTTTGCAGAGGACACCAAGCTGGGTGGGAGTGTTGATCCACTGCAGGGTAGGAAGGCTCGGCAGAGGGATCTGGACAGTATTGGATCCACAGCATCAGACCAGAGGTATGAGGTTCAACAAGGCCAAGTGCCGGGTCCTGCCCTTGGGTCACAAACAACCCCATGTAGTGCTACAGGACTGGGGACAGAGTGGCTGGGGAGCTGCCTGATGGAAAAGGACCTGGGGTGCTGGCTGTAAGCCACTGAGCATGAGCAAGGGTAGGATACCCTGTAGTCTGCCAGATCAGCTAAGACTGTGGTCAGGAAGAGGTTTATGGTGATTTCCAGTGGCCTACAGCATGACTGTGCTTTGCCCCTCAGAGTGGAGAGATCCCCACAGTATACCTTTCTGGATATGTTTCCACATTAAGCAAAATAAGCATTGATTTGACAATTTTTAGAGCCTGTTGGATTCAGTGGACTTCAGTATGCAAGGGGTTTGTTTCTCCCACATCAATCAGTTGGAACTGATTGTCTTTGGTGGTCTCTAAGGCACAGGGGACAGCTGGGGAAATTTTGGAATAAGTAGGCAAAAAATGTGGTTAGTTGTTTGGCTCATGCCTGATCAAAATGTATTTTGTACTGCTCTAGTGATTCAGCAATGCTTAGACTTGGTATTAATGTGCATGGAACCATAATCTTAGCCTCATCAAGGCTTCCCTTGACCCTCTCCAGCAGGAAAAACAGCTTTCCTGGAGCTCTAGAGGCTAAAATTATTTGCTCCTAAACATTTGAAAGTACGGTCCAGGGAAGTGGTGAAGTCACTGTCCCTGGATGTATTCAAGAAATGAATCGATTTGGCACTTAGTGCACTGGTCTAGTTGATATGGTGGTATTCAATCAAAGTTTAGACTCAATGATATTTTAAGTATTTTCTAATCAAAACAATTCTGTGATTCCGTGATCATATGTCAAGAGATGAGATCATACTTACATTCCATAGGAAAAAATTATGAAAGGAAAAGCTTAATGAAACACATCATAATCATATAATCAATATGAATAGGGGCTATGTTGTTTCTGTTCTTTCAATGAAGCAGTTCAATCCCCTGTTATTTCTGCTTCACAATATCCAGTTACTAAAAACATAGTAAACATGCACTGGAGGTTTTTGCCTTGACTTGTAAATAACATTTGACCAATGAGGTTGTATGCAGGAGCAAGGACTGCGCACCACTGATTGCATTTGATCTTCAGATGGTAGAATTAAATCCTAAAATCCCTTTTCCTGGAGCCAGTGAAAATCATGTAGTCAACACCTGCATTTCCAAAATTAGCAAACACTTTGAGATAGCTACACAGATGTCAACAAATCGTGTATTTAATACCTGTCTTTCATTGAGGAGTATTTTATTTTTAGCATGCTATTCTTTTCTCTTTTCAGAAACAGAATTTCAACAGAGAAATCATAAAGACTCCCCATGTGATGGGTGCAGACACCTGTGCACTTACGCAGGCATGCATATATGCACTACGCACTCTGCGTGCAATTTTTTGTCATTCAAATAAGAAACAGAAAAGAACATCAGGAGGGATGTCGTTCAATAATTGCCTCTTTTTTTTAACACAGCGTTAGGCTTTTCCCAGAGCTTGCTCATGGATAATTCTCATCTACTCTGCAAGTGCATGAGCTCTCCAGCAACTCCCTTTTATGTTTTTGTGCACATCTTTCTTTAAATGGGGGAACAAACGACATTTTGGGAGTCCATTTTGGGGTCCATTTAACAGATTCATATTTGAGGAATCAAAGGCTTATAAGGTTCAATTTCCATTTAAAATTCAAAGTCAGTTTCATTCTTATGAAATAAGTATTGATTTTCTGCAAAGAAATGCTAATCAGAATGCTTCTGAAAAAGGAAAGGAAATTGACTGTAGAAGAAAGGCACTGTGAAAGAAGATAGGAAATTTAGTGCCTCCTCTTTTTCTGAAGGGAATATTCTTCTTGGAGCTTTGAGCTTGATGTCCAAGATTCTCTACAAAGCAAGGTCTATGAAAATAAATACTGACATTTGAGTTACTTTTGATATCATGCTTTTGTAGTAGTGACCTACTTCAAACTACAGGGATTATTGTAACTGTTGACATTGTGAATGCTTTTATGAAGTTTAAGACCCATCCTTAAATCTAGTCTCCTTTCTCCAGGAGCTTTGCATAAGACCTGGAAAGTATTAGGAATTCTTCTTTATTAATTCAAGAAGGTATAGGCAATTCACAGAGTTCAGAGTGAGAAGGAACCACTCAGATCAATGGGCATTGGTCCTGGAGTCAAGTTTCCATAGAACTTACATCTTGTGATGGATAGAGTCCTGTTCAGCCTCTCCCTTCTACATAGAGCAGGGCATTTTTTTTCAGATTACATTCCAGAAGTGCCTCCAAATTTAATTTTTTCCTTGATGCTATGGTATTCAGTGAAAGTAAAGCTAGAGGACAGAACCCAGCAGCTTCCAACTCTGAAAACCTAGTCTGCATCCCAGCTCCTCAAGTTAAATTTTAGACATCTCCTTTCTTCCTCCATTTCCTAACTTTCCAGTTTCCATTTGTAAAGACCTGGTGAAAGCAGCAGTATGATCCAACAAGTTCCAGCTTGACAGGAGCTGGTTTTCTTCAGCAGAACTAGGTTTGTCTGTTGACTGTTGCCAGTAAAATGAAATGTATTTGATCTTCTCTATCTAAAAAAATTGACTTTTCCAGTGGCTGTAGCTACACAGTGTTTGTAATCACGGTCAGCAGCAAAGAAGTTAAAAGACCAGAAAAATGCAAACTGTCACTCCACCTCCCCCACCACCAGCAGGCTTTATGAATGGTCTTTTATGAATGTTGTTAGCTTTCCAGCTACAAGACATTTTAAATGATGGATGAACAAAGGCATCATCTGTGCAAACACTGGGAAGTTTGAACCCAGAGGAAGGTTCAATAATTAGTCATGCAGAATATTAGTAACGCCCTTTGGTCATATTCCAAGTTCCTCCTGGATTACAACACAATGTCACAAATCATCAGCTGCTGCAACTGGTGTTTTCACAAAGGAAAAGCTTCCTGGTGGTAATACTGAACTGAGGAAGAATATTTAACTCTGCATCTTTCCTAAAAACTGGTAGTGTACAGGGACCATTTCACTCTACAAAGAGCTTTTTCTAGTTATACTTCTGGAAAATTGACTATTTTTTTAATCATCTTTCCTTTCCAATCCTGCTATCCTTACAGAACTGAATGTGTTCAGCAGTAGAAAAGTGAGAGTTTTCCACTGTTTATGTCATCAGCATAACTATGAACAGTTAAATATGCAGTGTCCTCTCTGTTATAGCTTCAAGCAAGTACTAAGAAGTTCCTTTCCAGACCCACTGTGGGCCCTAGGCTACATGGAGGGAGGTAAATGAGGGCAGGATTTGAAAGCAATGCTTTGTCTTTCACAGTTGTACCAGAAGGAAGCATTTGCCCAGCAGAAGGGTTTTCAGATTGTATTGGGCATATATGAAACAGCATCGTTTACTTTCCAGACTCCTGGAAGGTTTGCAGAACAGATGCATAGAAAAAAATGACGTTTTAGTCAGCAAGCTAAGAAAATTTGATCTGGGAATCATTGAGGTATAACAAATAGATATCTTTATGCTACCATTTTTTGCAAAAGCACGTTTAAAGTAGGACTGCACTTTAAATCATTCAGTGTCAAATAGAACTGGACTGTAGGGACAGTATGGAGATAGAGATTTTGTAAAGAGCAATAAAAAAAGTGAAAATGCCTTTCTCTTCAGCTCTAAGGTTCTCCAGCACATAGCAGATATCACAGTCACTGTTATTGACAGCAAAGACCCATATGGTGTTAAGGATACCTATACAGTGCTGCACATTACTCATAAAAAAAAAAATCCTATTCACATAACATCCTACCTTTGTACTGGAATCATTGTGCACTTAGTATCACTTCAAGATAAAAAAAGCAGTTTGGGCAGACAAGTGTAAAATGGAACTCAGTCAAGCACACTTTCCTGGATGAATCAGGCTAACTTCAATGTGCACGTAGCTGAAACCTCCTGTGAATAAATATTGGGTATGTACATCAAGGCATTCTGGCTGTGACTTCAATTCTCTGTTTTAAAACACAAGCCTCCTGCAGAAAAAAATGATTTAGTTAGCTAAATAAAGTCCTTGTTGAAAATCCAAAGAAATCATTTGTGTGATAAATAAGGTTGCTTATTACCAAGCTAGGATGATTATAGCTATTTTATGAAATTTTAATTACATTATGTGGCTGCTCAAATATTGGTTTTGAACATTAATCAAGTTACTTGGGAAGCATTTCACGGAAGGGAAAATAAAAATGAAATGGCTTATTTACTAATCCCAGTGTATGAAGAAAAAAATTCAGTGGGGAAATCATGAAAAAGCCATCAGGGAGAAAGCACTGCCTAAGAGTGTTCACAGTCAATAGAAGTCTGAAGCAAATTTTCACTTGAATGCTCCTCCAGTGCTGTCTCAGTAGTATCTCTATGCTCCAGACAACATGGTGTACTTTAAAATCTACGTGTATAATTTTATAGGTAACTTTATAGCCTAAAGCATTAAGGTTTTTTACATATTTAGGAAACAATAAGATATTCTCATGTTACTAGATAAACAAGATGTCTACCAATATTGTTATTCAAAATATAAAGCTTTTTATGGGCTCTGAAAAATCCATAAAAATTCTTTGGCAGAAAGAAAGTTTGCAGTGAAGAAAAGTAAATATAAGCCTGAATTAATTAGACAGATATGGATTGATGCTGAACTGATGTGACAAGTGCCCATGTTTTGCCACTGCATATGTTTTCTGTCTCAGTGATTTATTTCCTGCGGTAAATTGCACAGGACAGAGATGTCACCTGAAGTCTGCTGAATTATTTCATTTTACATTTTTATTACCCCTTAGAAACATTCCAGATTTGTATTAACATTGGCATCTTGAATAGCAATTCAAGGGCATTATCTGTGCATGCAGTTTTACTAAGTACATATCAGCACTGATGGTACCAAAAACCTCCTGGTGGTGCTTCATCATAGACATCCACCAACTCACAGCTATATTCAACAGAGCCCTTTACAAAGAGATTCAGGGGAGCATCTCTTCAGCATGGCCTAACTCTGCTTTTCCCTCATCCATAATTGGAGCAATGTGGGAAAAAAGAAGCCTTTTCTCTTAATTTTCTTCCTTGCAGAAGCTGAATAAAGGCCCAGCATATTTCTGCCCTGTCAGCCCAGGAACTGCAGTTTATTGTTTCCTCAAGTCCAGAAGGAAAAGGAAAAGGCAGAAACAAGGCAGCAGATGCTGTTTTGCATTTCTGTCCAGGTGCATGAATAAAACATGCCTTGGGTCTTGAAGCTGGTGCTATAATACACATGCTCTTTACTCATCAGGAGCCCCAAAAGCTGTTGCTTCATGCAGTTACCCTCACATCAGACCCTTGGACATCCTTTTCCAGCCAAGGGCTCATTTAGAAACTCTACAGTAGGATACAGTTTGTACTAAAGGGATGGGACAACATGTAGTCAGAAACACAGCTAGTTACTTTACAGTACTTTGATTTCAACTTTAAAGAGTAGTGTTTAGCTTTCCTGTGTAAATAGCTCTGCAAACGTGGTTGTGGGTCAACAAAATTGATGAGAAAATAACATTAAGGAAAGTATCATAAATTTTCTCACATGATAAAATCTAAACTGTACCAAAGTTACTTCTTAATCTCTGTAGTTTTCTTTCAAGCTAGTTGATGTTTTAATATAAATCATATGTTTTAATGAAGAAATTATAGCACTACATTAGATTTTTGGTAATGAGAATTCCCAATTGTTAAAGTCTTGTTCTCAAACCCTTTAAATGTAATTCAACGTTCTTCCCAAAGTATTTCACTTGTATTGTGCAATATATACCTTATCAAGATAAAATATTTCTATGTATTTCTAATAACTTCAATACTAATATCTGATATGATTTGTGGCATTTATTTTCCCTTTGGACAAGACAGAATGCCTGAGAAGAGAAAAAAACAAAATGGAACAATCTGGGTCCAGATAATCTGATAAAATTTTGAGTCTGAATATTTTTGTTGCAGCAAAGGTTGAGACAGCATGCAAAGCCAGGAGACAACCTAGGTATTCTCAGCATGTTTTATATAAATATTAAACCCAGAAAGCTCTGACTATTTAATCTCTATCCAAGGGCTGACTGTCAGCTGCTTCTTTACGTAGATCAAAATGTTATCCAGATCACTTCTAAATTGTTGCCCATTTCATGTTGCATTTTCATTAACTATCAGGCTGAGATCTTTTCTACTCTTAAAAATTATGGTATTCAGGATTGAACATTTGTATCACCAAAGATACAAATGGTCTAAGTGAGGGTAGTGTATGAATCTCCAAAGACGCACATTCATTTTACTTCTAATTTATACAAATTGCCTTAAACTGATTTAGTAATCAGTGATCCTTTTAGGTCTCATTCAGTTCAGCATATTCTGTGATTCTGTGAAATATTCATCTTTCTTAAGAAGCCTTACCTATATTTAACCATACAAAAAATGTTTTGTATCCATCTGTGTAAGCTTGTCTCCTTAGTGGATTTTTAGTTCCCAGTATAAAAGTTTTGGTTCTGTGAGATCCAGTAAAAAATTTCTTGCTTTTGTTGATTTCTTTTTAGTCTAAATTGTTTACTTGGGTATATCAAGCAAACTCCACATACTTGCTTGGATTATTACCATCAAACATTTTGATTGCAGAAGGTGCAAAAGTTTCGAACACTTCTGAGTATGTGTTTCAGCTCTTCATATACCTATTCAGACAAAGTGAAGCATGATAAATCTTACAAGGAACAGTAAAACAGGTTTGCTGAAGACTGCTGAGGGCTATGCAGCATTTCATGACTTTCAAAGACACCATTAGAGATAGTACTTGTACCATTGCATTTCAGCAGGATATGTCTTAAATTAACTTTGAATAGACAGACATTGAGGGAAGACAAAGACCTTCAAAGAAAATTAAATTTTCAATGCAAGGACCATCCAGGTCCAAGGACATCCACATTTTTGTCCTTT
>WBNO01008820.1:0-32554 GCA_013400575.1 Peucedramus taeniatus
ATCATATAAATAAAATTTATATTAATTTATAACCTATATAATTATTTATTTCTATATACCACATTCATTTCTTAGGAACTGGAATTCTAGAAATGAATGCATACTGTATTAGACCAGTTTCCTATGCTTAATCAAGATATACAAGAAAATCTTCTCATGTAAAATATATGGCAGTCCTAAATAATTTAAAAAGGCTCAAATGCTTCACTCTCTTTGATATCTAAATATTGCCTGCCAGAGGAAAATACAAAGAATATCTCTCCCCCTCTTTGGAATTAAAAAAACTATCTTTAGTGGAACGTGAATTTTATTTAGACCATATACAAGCAATTTGAGAGAGAGATGAGAGGAAGAGCTGCTCAGACATTTTATGATTCTTCCCAGAAAAAACATTATACTCTCAGAATTTTAAAGTAAGAGGCACCTTTAGTAATGGTCCAGTCAAGTTAATAGAAAGATCCTGATAACTCTAGCCTGAAATGACAGAGTAACAGGAAAATTAGGACATATTTAAATTAGTGTTTTCCTTATTATGGTATGGCACAGTATTCCATCCATATAATATTTTTCACTTAAATCTCAGTTTCTAGGTTTTCTTCCATCTACTGTCACTATTTTTCATAACTGAAGATCATTATTAAGTTAAATGTTAACCATTTGGGATTGTATTACACTTTTATAGTAATCTATGAAATGATTTACGGTGAATAATCATTTATTAAAAGTAATTTATTGAAAGTCAATAACCCATCATCTTCCCACCCAAAAAGTTCAGACCCTAAAGAGACAAGAATAATTTTAAAGGAATGGATTTAAGTAATTTTGAAATGCTGCCACCTTCAAACCCTTTTTTTTTTCCTCTGGGCAGGGACACCTTCCTCTAGACCAAGCTGTTCAAAACCTTGTTAAATCTGGCCTTGAGCAGGAATGGGGCATCCACAACTTCTCTGGGCAACCTGTTCCAGTGCCTCACCATCCTCAAGTAAAGAATTTCTCCCCTATATCCAATCCAAGCCTACTCTCACTTCAAAGCCCTTGTTCTAACACCACATGCACAACCATCACTACATAAAGAATCATCTGTATTATTTCTTTTTCTAATAAGGACTTGTTTAAAAATAATTCAGTGTTTTTATCACTCTCTTGCCCTTCATAGGCTGATATATATAATTCAAAAAACATTAGATAATAAACTAGAATCATCATGAATAAATGGCTGCTAAGTGAAACATTTAATTACAGCTCTCAAAGGCAAAAGAAAAAATATTGTTACTGGCTTATTAAAAAAAAGCCAAATTTATTCCCAGAAGTGCTGACAGAGTACTCTGAATTATGAACAGTTTGTTTTGAAACAGGAACTCTTAGAAGAGTAAGACTCTGACATTGAAGGAACATTTCAGTTCAACTTAAGGATGAGAAACTGGGCAAGCATTGTGACAAGGCAAGGTTCAGGAAACCTTCAGAACCGATGACACTGTAATCTGCACAAGCCTTTGCATCACTGGATCATCACATTTCTTGTAGAAAAAACAGAACAAACTCTTTCATACACATCTGTTGACAGTCAATGGAGACATCTTAAAGAAACATCCAGAAAAGGAGAAATGTACACTTTTAGGATTGGAGGGTACCCAAAAACCAGAACTATGGGTCTGGCTCATTACTCCTACTAGGGTGCAGTGCAAGTTCAGAACAGCACCCTGCATCAACAGCATCTGCACACAATGGTAATGCAGCAGCCAAGGGACACAACACAGCATTTCCACTCAGGCACCAACAGACCTGGTCAAAGGCACAGTTACTGCTCCAAAAGCAGCTCCAGAATTAGGAGAAAAATCCCACATACAAGCAGAAGTCACTTGCATCTGTTTTCAGACTAAACATTTTTAAGCATTTCAGCATTAAATATTCCCAAGCACACATAGCCTGGACTGCCACTCCCTTTAGATCCTGTCTCTGAGTGGCAGTCCTAAACTCCCTGCTCATCTCACAGGCTCCTGTCCCAGCAGAGAGCTGATGGAGTGCAGGCTCAGCTGGGCCATATCACAGGGGTGCTCCAATGCTTCCAGCTCTGCAGGCACTGATCCCATCAACCTCGAGGCAAAAAAACCCCCAATGTTTCCCAAGAACAGGCTCTTGTGCCAGCTGCTGGGATGATAATCCAAGGGGAGCCATAAGAGGCGATATCTCCTAAGCTAGTCTGCTCCAAATGGGTTGGCTCTCAACAGGTTCCCACAGGATTTTGGAAAATTGTGCTTTCTCACAGAAGAAAGAATGAGTGTGCTAGTTCTTTAAAACGTGACAGGATGCTGCCCCATCTAGTGGGAGCACCACTGTCTTCTCTGCTTTCCAGGCAGACCAGGAGAACTTTGTGTAATGACACATTGTGTATTTCTAACAGCTTGTAAAATTGTTAAAAATATCCTGACAAATAAATGTGGGAAGGATTCCGCAAGTGGTTTAAATTAAAACATATTAAAATCCTAAAAGCTTAGAAAAGCCTTTAATGGAGGAGAAGGTATTAAATAAATGCTTCCTACATCTTAAATGCTTTCATGTGCAAATAATAACTTGTTGTCTATTAAATTACATTAAGCAAATGTAATTGGAGAAGGAACCCACAGCATAAAAAGATAAAGCTTCTGTCTTTAATGCAGTAATTACTCCATGTTTATTGGCTAGAAACCAGATGCGTTCTCATGTTTACTACAAATTACAGGTAAAAATATCTTTTTTAGCTATTTGAGTTGGTATCACTTGCCTGTTCCAAGCTTTCATACATTTTATCAGTGCTGCTGAAAATAAAAGACCAAAACTCTGTCAGTTCTATGCAAGTAATAGAGAGCTGACTCCCCTCTTTCATTTTTATCTCCATGCTGCATCTAATGCCAAATCTGTTACCTGCATGGCTGCCCTGTCAGAGAATTGGGTATTTTTTGGGTGAACTGGGTATTTTTTTCCCACATTTCATCTGGCTTTTTCTTTCCAAAAACCAAAAAATCTTTGCATTTTTTGTGTCTGAAAGACAAAACCAAACCTGCTTCTAAGCCAGAATTTCATGAACAATTCTACCTGGCACAGTAGAACTGATACCTCAGCTGCTATTGTCCTAATACACTTCACACACAGAGCCTGAACAGAAATTAATTCCACATCCAGGTGTGTCTTTTTTTGACACTTAATATTTAACTGCTGAATTCTTCAAAACCTATGCTGGCTTTTATTTAAAGAGACAGTCTTAGGAACACCCTAGAGACTAATACCTTTTGGAACTTCGCAAAGCAGGTCCTTAATGGTCTGTCTTACCCTCACAGAATGACAGCATGGAGATGGAGAGGGACACCCTCCCCTATGATCCTCAGAAGTCTTGGATGCAATCCTCCAACGTAAGAAATCTTTCCCAGAAAGAGGATAACCCAGCCTTTTGACTCCAGCCTTTCAGTTCTGAAAGGTCCCCAATCAAAAAGTTACATTAAAGATCACCAAGCTTACCTAAAGTTTATCTGAACAGCTAAATGCAGTTTAATTACTTAACTCCCAGGACTGCCTGACAGCTTAACTAAAACAACAGAATTTACAGCAACAACTTAGAAGAAAATGCTATGAAAGTTCAAGCATTTCCTATCCAGACTAACAAAAATAGTACTTCTCAAGAGGAGGCTGTTCTCTGCCAGGTGTTTTGGTCAGCTCAATGCCTATCCTCAGCAATGACCTCCCAGCACATGGCTGGCATGGCACACCATGCTCTCCTGGACTCCCCAGCCATGGTGGTGCACAGCTGACCCAAACTGACTCAAGGGACATTCCACACCAAATGATGTCTGCTCAGGTGTAAAAGCTGAGGGACTGGAGGCATTTGTTATCTATAATAAAGTTTGTCTTTTGGAGCAACACTACACATACTGAAGCCCTGCTTCTTGGGAAGTGGCTGAACATCTCCTTGTGATGGGAAGTAGGGAATAAGTCTCTTGTTTTCCTTTGCTTCAACACATGGCCTTTGCTTTATTAAACTGTCCATGAGAATTTTTCCATCCTACTTTCTCCTTTCCCTTGTCCTGCAGAGGAAGGGACTGATGGAGCCATTTGGTGGGCATACGGCATCCAGCCAAAGTCAATGCATCACAGTCCTTTTTGGCACCCAGTGTGTGGCATGAGGAATTTGAGACAAGGAGTGTGAAGACAAAGGAGTGGCAGAGTTAGCAAGTGATGAACTGCCCTGAGCCCCCACTCCGTGTCCCCCTGTGCCTCTGGAGGGAAGGATGTAGAGAATGGAGGGGTGAGAGGAAGGTATTTTAACATTTAATTTTTATTTTCTCACTATCCTACACAGATTTGATTGGTAATAAATTAAGTTAATTTTCACAAAGTTGAGGTCTGTTTTGACAGTCATTGGTGAGTGATCTCTCTCTGCCCTTATCTTGACCCACAAGCCTTATATTTTCTCTCCCGTGTTGATATGAGATGAGGAGTTACAGAGCAGCTTTTGTGGGCACCAAGTGTCCAGTGTCCAGCCAGGGTCAACCCATCATAGGAGAAGCAATGGAGGCACCTGAACACAGAATATCCTCTTGCACTTATATGGAAAAATCTGTTTCAATTTACAGGACAAGTTTGGATGATCCTCATAGCTTTTTGTGAGGAGCTATACTCTCAGCATGCTGCTCCCAACACAGTGTCCCAGAACACGAGGCAGTGCACCAAGCTGAGAAACTGTGAACAAGAACAGCATGGTGTGCCCTGGAAATACAGGGATTTGGAAAGGGCTCCTGCAGATATTGTGGTACATTTTGTAGGCTGCCTCTTAGCAATGTCCAGCTGCGGGTCAAAATCAACAAGGATGAACATTTGACAGTTCACTTCATCCAGAGCCAAGGGCAAATGCAGAGTGGATCCATTGCTTTGGCCTGTATTCCAGCAGCTGAATGGCTGACAGGAAAGAGGAGGCCTCCACATATTAATTATGACAGATAGCCACCAGCAAGACAGTCACATTAAGCCTGACACTATGATCCCAAGGTGGGGGATATTTTCAGTTCTCTCAGTGACAGAAGCCCCCCACCAGGCACAGCTTTCTCAAGGCAAAAAGCATATAAAGACCTTGTACTGCTTCCAACAGGAAGATGCTTTCTAGAAGTGACAGCCATTCAAACTATAATAAATAAACTATTCTATATATTAAAAATAAAGGCTAGTCTAGAAGATGGGTGGGAAGGCATTGATAAAATAATAAAATTTGATCAAAGTGAACTCAAAAGAGCCAGACAAACTCATTGAAGTATCTGCGTGGAATGTCAGATCTAAAGAAACGTTCAGAGTGGATTTTCTGGCCCCTGACACCCAAGTATGTGCAACCACACCAAATCATTCTGTGCCACAAAGGATTTCCCTTTCCTTGTCCGAGACACCACTAAGGCAAGCGTTGCTTTTTCCTGTGTGTTTTCAAGTTACTGAGATCTTAAGACTTTTTCCTTCCATGAATCATTCCAAACAGACAGACAAATTTTTAAAACCAGAGCCTGTCCACCTGACCTACAAAGAGACTGTAAGACCACATATTACAGAAATCTTAAGACCTATGAGATCTTATCAGAGCACAGACTTTTCCAAGACTGGGCTGTCAGCAGGTGTTGGAACCACCAACTCCAAACAAAACCCACAGAAGCTCTCCACTCTCCAAAGTACACCCTGGCAACTGGCTGGCTGTAAGGATCTCTGTCCCCCAGAGCTGTGTTTGCAGACTTGTGAAGGACTTTGTGGGTTACAACTGTGTCAGCCTGGACCTGTCCCTGTCTGCTATCAGTGAGAGCCAGCAGCAGGTGGGGGTTCCTCCTGCTTTGGGATGGAAAAGGAAATGAGAGGAACACAGGAAGAATGACAACCCAGGCATGACTTTCCAGAGAAGTGCATAACTTGGATCCTGCAAGCAGGTTTATGATACCATCCAAGGACTATCAGCAAGAAGGATTTGCAGGTAAGCTTTTCCAGGGTCTTCAATTAGTCTCCACACAATGTATCATAATTAGATTAGATTAGACATTTGGATAGCCTGACTGCACAACTTGGTCAGCTGCACAAACTGCAGCTCCCCTTTCAGTCCTCATTCTTTAACCAAAGGCACACATTTGAAAAAGAAAAAGCAGTGTTAACTGTTTGTGAGCATGCAAACAACTTTCAAATCTGGACTTTCTATTATGGTCCAATAGGTTGTTTTGCTCATATCCTCCATTTTCTAAAAACAAAACTATAATTTCTTTAAACTGAATAGTTTTCTGGACAGTTAACTGATCTTCATATAACCATTAATGTTCCAAGATTCTGCTTTCAGAAAAGGGAAACAACACTGCAACTCTAAAGCATTTCAAAGTATAAACAGATTCCCACACATCCAGTCTAAGAGCACCTCTGAATCACTTAACCCATGAGCTTCCAGGCCTGTTCTGTGTCCTACACAGTGTAGACAGAAATTATGTTGGCTTTTCCAGTTGCTGTTGTTAATTGAAACTAACAGCCTGATTCAATCACGTAGCATGACACCCTGTATATATTTATTATTTTGCTGTGGAACCATCACTCTAGTAAAGACATTTCACATCTGGGTAAAAAAGCAGATATGGATTTTTATGAGATGGTAATGACTTCATAATTCTTACAAAGTCAGATTTCCCTAATGAACAGAAAATAATCTTTTTCTAATCCAAAAGACAAAAGTACAACACAGCATTTGTTTAAATAAAAGATTTCCTACTTGGGACTGTTTGTGTGTGCAAGAACATAGTGCAATACTAAAAGGCAAAGGAGAGTCAAGAAGAATGAATAGCACAGAATAAAATGCAATACCTCTGCTGCATGTTTGTTTTCTTTAAGCAGGTTTTGAAGCTTTTATAAATTTTCAGTGGCTTACTATGCTGGAAGAGCATCATTCTGACACTTTGATTTACAAGATAAAAAACCCCAAAATACTCCTTTAAGGATTTGTTGAGGTTGTTCTATCACGCATTCAAAAATTCTCTATATGCACAGATGGTGTTATCCAGAGTTAGTACATCCTAGCAAGCATCCTGCAAGCATAAGAAAAAGCAAGAAGATGTTTCAAGAACAGCTCTAGATTTGGAAATAGACATAATCTAAGTGCAGATATTGCCTCTTAATATTAAACTTACTGAACACTTTATTGGAGATTCTTCCACAGCAGAGATGTGAACTCTGATGAAAACATCAGTGCTTATGGAAAGGGAGGCACAGCAATGTGCAGCAATATTTAGCAAGGGGATCTGAAAGTAAATGCAACCTATGGTCTGGAAAAGGACTCTCACAGCTTGACTGAACCACTGGCTGCCTAATGACATTGTGTGACTCCTATTTTTGTGTTATTCTCCCTCATTTTCACTGATAGTTATGTGGATAAAAGTGTTCGTGATGAAATATTCCCACCCACAATATATATTAAGGACACATTACTTATCACTTACATAACACCAGGATTATTTTTTCAAAAGAGGATTGTGTAATACAAAGGATTACTATTCTTCAAAACAGAAAGTATATGCAGAGCAACAGCAGTTAGAGGCAGACTGATCAAATGCTTCTTCTGCTTGAAGTGACACTGTATGTCAATTTAACACAGCACTGAGTAAGCTGGGACTAAAGGAAAGTACACAAGGCAACCTCTCTGAAAGGCTGAAAATATACTTGTTCTGCTAATAAATGTTTAAATTATATCAATAATAATAAATCAATTAAACATTTAAACTGTTAGGATCTTTTGAACCACCACTGATGTCACTAAATACTCTGCTGTGGAAATGCAGTTTGGTTAATAAAACAATATAAATTTACCTCTCCCATCAGGTTGTGGGTGGTTATTTCAACATCCTTCCTCTCTGCTGGGGCAGTGAGAGCTCTGTGCCCATGGCTTGCTGGAATTTCAGCAATTTCAGCTGACAGAAAGTGTTACAGTGAACAAGGCTTTATAACCTCTCTGAATTCTTCCACTTTCTAGCAAAAGCTTTGCACTCACCCACCTTTATTTTTGTCACAGTTGCTAGGATGCCTTGGCGACAGACACCAGAAATATCTATGATATGGAGACAAACCTGGAGGCAGGTGTAATCCACACCAGACCAGAAGGAGGGCAGGAGGCCCCTGCCAACAATCACTTCACCAGCAGAGATTCCTTGCAGCAGCAAAAGCACTACCTGGGATGGAGCAGATTCACTTTGCTGCCATCTCAGACTCTGCATCTCACCTGCCTCACAAGGAACACAAGGAACAGATCCAGCCTTCCACTGGGGAGGAAGGAAAAGTGCCTCTCAATTTGAATACCCACCTCAGCCAATAGCACTGGTCACACCTTGCAGGCTTTTCCCCTCCTTGCTGTTGGTCATCCTACTGAAATTGTAAAAACAGATCCTGGACCTTATTGCTCAGGGCTGTGCTAGCTTCAGCTGCAAAATCTGCCTCTTGCATGGGGTGTTGCAACCAGACACCACAAGTCTTTACAGAGGATCAGAGCTGGCTGGAATAGCTTCCAAAGACCCCAGTGATGCTTCCTTGGTGAAGCTCACACAGATGCTGGCAGAGACTGTGCTAGAAACAAAGCACAAATGATGTATGCACTTGTTTGAAAAGCTCACACAAAGAGGGCTTTTTCTTTTAAATGTTGCTTATAGACTTCTGCATTTTAAAAGTCAATCACAATCAGGCAATTATTTAGAATGAAATATAATTTTTCTGGGTGATTAATGAAAATAGTTTCATTAAGTGTTAAACATCTGTTTTGAAGGAACTGCCCCTTATTTACATAAAATCTGTGTGTCGTTCTACAAAATGAATGCTTTCTCTGCTAACACTGTTGTGGAGGAAGAGGTTTGTTGTATTGGATTCATACAAACAACCTTGCTTTCTTCACTTTCTCACTGAAAGAAGTGTTACTGCCAGACTGACTGTAGTAGGAAAATTACAATGTAATGCTATACCATAGTTAAAAATCCTTTTGGCCTCTAAATGTTAGATGGAAAAATTATTCTGAGAATAAAAGAACAGATGCTGACAGCCATAGCAGATCTCGATGTTCATGCCAGGAAGCCACATTTTTTTGAAAAGGCTATTCATAATGTGAATAGTGCTTCATGTGAAGAGAAGTCTATTATAAAAGACAGTATATATTTGTAGCTAAAGGGACGCCCCTAAACACATCCATTGATTTTTTTTTCCCTTTATCCAGATTTATTTGTTTTATAACCTCTTTTTGTTACATTAGCTGCTTCAGTGCTCTGAACACTTCTTGTTTACACATGTTGCCTAAAACAAGAAACACTAAGCAATTCTTAATATAAATGGGGAAATGTATTAGCAGACTGGTATAAGAATGTAAACTTTTAGAAGACAAAATTCCAATAAATCTGACTATATATTTTTTTATGAACTAGTTTTCCCCCTAAAGGCATCCACTGTTGCTGACCCCCTTGTGCCCTGAAAAAGAAGCATCAGTTGTAGCACTAGTGTAGACAGACCACTGGAGCCTTGACAGTGCTCTCAATCATGATGTCCAGATGAGACAGCAATGACAAAAATATCAGATTTTCCCAATCTACAAAGAAAACAAACATTGCCAGGTACCTTCTCATTAGAAGGTGTGTCCTGCACTCTGTGCAAAGTAGGACCTTACTCTATTACCAAGCTATGCCAGCTGTACCTCAGACACAGAGAGTGTTCTTCCTGCCCACATCTGTGCTGTCTGTGCTCCTGGCAGCAGAAGCAACCTTCCCAACTTCTGGCACCATCCAAACCTTGACAACAGGCTGGTGCAGGCCAGAGAGCACAGAGGGGGCAGCCCAGTGAAGTTCCCCACCCAGACAGCAGAAGGAGGTTCATCATTTTAGTGGAAAGAAGAGGGAACATCCTTGTTCCACTAATTGAAAATGTCCTGCCACCCTATATTGCCATCAGCTGCAAATCTGCATAGGCAGTCACGGAGCAAACCAGCTGGGCTTGGCCATCACTGCCATGCACACACTGCTTTTTACAAGTTTCAGCAGTTTAGGAGGCTACCTCCAAGTTTTGCTGCTCCAGCATCTCTTCCCCAGTTAATGCTGGAGACAAACCTCCTTGTTTCCCATGGTCAAACACCAAGCATAACATTCTTCTTTCCCACACAGCCCTTGCAGCTGCATCTGCAGGATTCCAGTCCTGAGTGAGAGTGCTGCAGGAGGCTCATGGCTAAAATAATAACTGAAAGAGTTTCAATGTATAAGGAGCCAACAACTTCATAAGGGCAGAATAACGGCAGCTGAGATAGGATTAAAATACATATTTAAAAGAAAGTAGTGTCATGTTATGGTGACATTTTCAAAAAGACTCACATATAGGAACTGAGCTGAACTGTATAGGATATTAAAAATTCGCATGCAAAGTCTTTCTCTCTTTCATCTTTTCCAGTGACTCTGCATTTCCTTCTTTACTTTCACAAGTCACTTCTCCTTAGCAGTTACTACAAACCTTTTGACACTTATAATGTAAATTATAGAATTAGATTTTACATCACAGTATGCAGAAAAGAAAAAACGCATCTTTAAAATTAAACTTAGAACTTAATGTTCTAAATAACTATCAGTGAACAGTCTCCTGATTTAACCAAAACTGTATCCACACAATGGGTTCATATCTCCTGCTTTCTGAGTTTAAAAAATCACTAGAAAATCTGAAATGCACAGAAAATCCTAACTAAATATTTGTTTCTCTGAACCTGCTGCAGATTTCGGTCCTACTCCTTTCAATAAACAGAAAAACTCATTAGAAGAATTTTCCCTGATAGAAGAAAAGTTGTCTTCATAAACATTTGCCATGCTGAAATCAAGCCAGCAAAAAGCCCAGAAATATATATCTGGTTCATGATAAATGACTTCTGTTTCATACAAGGTGACAATTATGCAAAGTGGACATGAGGACATTCCCTATTCTCTGTCACATAAGCATGCATTTTCTACTGAATTCTGAGATGCCATGTTCACTGCAAAACAGCATGCTTTCTTTTTCAAAAGTTCTTTTGTGGAAAAGCAGACTATTAGTCTGCACTTGAAATGTAGCATTTTAGTTAAAAAAAAAATCATCTCTCATTTATCTGGGTAGAAAACTGACAATGTTGGTAAATTGTTGAGTAAGGCTGATAACCTTTTAGAAAGCTCAGGCAAACAAAAGGTTTGAACAATCTAGTTGCCCAACAAGAACAAAAAAATCATTTTTATATGGCACGTTTTTGATGCCTGTATTGATATGTTACCCAAGCCTGCAGTCCAGAGAAGTGGCATTGTGACTGTGTCCTTGGGGTGACAGAATGCGTTTATTTGGATTCTAGCTTGTCATACAGCACAGTCTCGTGCCCCAGAATGGCTTGATTTAGTCTGTTTTCTAGCACAGCACAATAGCTGCTTTCAACAACAAAACTGTTTTCTGACATTATATTTTGTTAACTGGGTTTGCAAAGAGACAACTTGAAATGATTGCTGTGGATGGAAAGCACACAGGGCAAACTGGGCCTGCCTGACAGCAAGCCTTCCCTGGAGAGCTGGGTTATACACGCACTCCAAATTTTATAGTGTGTCACATTTAATCTGTAATGTACATTGCAAATCACTTGAGCACAAAAAATGTCACATAAAACCAGCAATGCCTTACGATGCAGGTTACAAAGTCTGCTGGTTATCCCCACAGTTTTGAAATCTCTTCATTTGACACGGGCGCCTTCTGTGACTCATTTGTCACCTTGCACCATTTTCTTTTTGTACCTTTGTCTTATTCATTGCCTACATTAGATGGTTGTATCAGGCATTAAAAAGTACAAAGGGAGTGTTTCAGTAGTCCAGCAGGGCTGGATCCATAGTATCTGTGAAAACATATTCTTTGTATGAGGCAGCATCACTAGTCCATGGAAGTCCTGGGGACCATTCCAAACCTTTTCAGAATAGAAAGAGATCTTCAGAAATCAAGCTAAAGCACAGATGTTTGAATGAATCTTTCAATACAGGAAATCTTTGCGTGAAAAATTAATAAGTCACTGTTATTACCAATAAGAATCCAACGCAAAGACTCACTGACCCTTAACATATGCCAGGATACTGTATCGCCAGAAAAATATACCAGGCTTATTATGAAGATAGGAAGAGTGGATGCCAGTTTCTGCACAGAAATTACTAAGAGGGCTAGGGATTAATTTTCAAAAATTCTGATCCTCTTCTGAGTTTAAGGTTTAAAGCTGATGCTCCAAGTTTTCTGCCTTAATCTAGATTTGTTTAGCCAACTCATGAATCCTTCAGCAAGACAAGAGAACAGTTTCTAGGAAGCTGGTTTCTTTTTTGCTCCCTCTTCACAGAGACAAAGTCAGCTTGAGGTCAGTATAGCTCACGTGACTTCTTGCTCCTAGGCATATCACTGAGAGATCTTTTTTTGTTTTAGACAATAAATTTAAAATCTGGCTTGGACTGTCATAACTAAGTCATCACTTCTTGTAAGTCCTAGCAAGGAGCAGATCCCTCTTCATCTACAAGCCCAGAATTCTTGTCTGAGCCAAGCCTTGTTATCTCCTGTACTGACCAGAGAGGGCTGCTGTTTTACTGGTCTGGCCCAATACAGTTCCAGCCTCACTGCTATCAGTGCTGGCAGACTGGACACTACCAGAACAAACATGTCAGGCATATTAAACATGGGCATGCACAGGCACATACAAATGTATAGCCTAAGATGCAAGAACATCTCCGGGATCCTCTCTGCTTTTATGTATGCCTTCAAGAGAAATTTAACTCTAGTTGTACACCACCAACAGATCACTTTGAGAAGCTGAGAAGCACAAAGGCATTAAACAATATAATCAAATTGTTGAGTTACCAGATGAAGCAGTACAGATGTTGCTGCATATATTTTCACAGATAATCAAGCAGAAGAACAATTGCTAACTTCTTGGTCTAAAACTACACGTGCATAAAAGCCAAAAGTACAAAAAAGTCTTTTGACTCTAACCTGGTTCTGCATTTGTCAGTGTTTGGTCATGACCTGCCTGGTATTCCTCATCTGTTGACTTAATGTCATGAATCCTTTGCCATCCCCCACCGGGCATTAAATCACTTGTATTGCTTTTCTTGAGTGTACACACAGATAAGATTTGTCTGCAAGAAAGGGAAAAAATAGGATAAACAGTGTATGTACTTTAAATTGTATGCAACCTAAATCAGTTACAAAACAACTTCAAGTATAAAAGAAAACAGAAATAAAAAATATTCATGCTACCTTTCAATTTAATCAGCTTTAAAATATCTTCTCAGATCAAACTGTCACCCACTTTTCTGAAAGCTTTTTTCTAAAGCAGGAGAAGATAGATCTGGGTGACTACTATTCTTTAGCAATTAGTAGGTGCAGGAAAAAAATGCACCACTTGCCTAAAAGAGCAGACCTATTTAATGTGATAGCCATTTCACTTTTTTTTTTTTTAATAGGGGTTTGGCTTTTCCAAGAAGCCCACCACTATCCCACTAATGAAAAAAAAAAAAACCCTAAACAAAATCAAAATAGCCTTCCTGGTTATATTAATAATGTGGAAAAACAGGGTAATGTTTAGAAAACAGCTCTTTATGCCCACACATACATAATCACAGCAGACTCCAGCACTTCTGTATATGGTACATCCTAGAGTTCTATATCATTCTGTATTTTCTAATGCATTGGGAACCTCTTTTTTCAGTTCCAAATGTCAGCAACCTCCACACTTACTCTTCCTTACTCCAGTACCTTAATCCTAGGCTCCTGTCAATGGGAGATCTGCCAGCTGAGAGAAAGCAGAGTACTGCCTTACAAAAGCAAGAAAGAAGAGGAGCATGCCTTCCAGAAATTGGGCACACAATGTGACCAGATCCCACTGCCAATGAGATGTCCATGGCTTTCAGTCCAGAGAAGGTTAGGGGCAAAAAGGACATATACACTTCTGCTCCTAAAGTAAATGGCTGGGTTAAACTTTCCACACAAGAGGAAAGGCTGCTATTCTGCAATGAATATGAACCTGCATACAAACAACAAAACCAACTCCAGTAACTCAGAGAGGACCAGCAAATGAGAAGAGATTGAGACCAGAAGTTGGAGGGCCTGGCTACAGGACACAAAGCATCCCTCACACTGCCTCAGCTGCTGTGTCCAGGCATCAGACAAGCAGAGAAAGGTTCTCTTTTTTGAGTAGACCAGGACAGCCCTTAGTGTCTGCTGTATTTTCTCTGCAGAATAAAGATCATTAAACAGAAGTGTTTTAATTGGACAGTGTGAATGACAGGTCCAGATTCCTTCATCAGTAGTTTCTCAATGGATCCAACATTTCTGACGATTTTCAGAGTGCTGCCCTAAAAATGTCTGCATAGCCTTTGAGATAAGTCACTCAAAATTGGGAACAGCACAACACCAGCCAGCTGTGAACCCAGATGTGCATGCCCCTTCCTTAGCACAGTGTCTCCAACCTGAGGCTGTAGAAATCACAGAATGATTAAGACAACAAAAGACCTCTGAGATTATCAAGTCCAACCTTGGACTGGTCACCACCTTTTCAACTAGACCATGGCACTGAGTGCCACATCCAGCTGTTTCTTGAACACCTCCACAGATGGTGACTCCATCACCTCCTTGTGTGCAGCCCATTCCAACGCTTAAGAACCCTTTCAGTAAAGAAAGGCTTCCTGATGTCCAACCTGAACCTCCCCTGGTGGAGTAAAAACCATTTCCTCTCATTCTGCTGGACTCATCCTCGAGTCACTTGGGAGAAGAGACCAACCCCCACCTGGCTACACTCTCCTTTCAGGCACTTGCAGGGAGAAAAATGATCTCCTCTGACCCTCCCTTACTTCAAGATGAACAACCCCAGCTCCTTAAGTTACTCCCTGCCAACTTGGAGACCAGCTGGAGTCCACATTTAATTACAAAAAACTGCATATAACCTGAAAGTTTTAATTATCATGTTCCCTTTGCTAGCAGTGAAAACATCGTTTATATTGTGGGGGAAAATATTTCTATGTTGTTTATTTTTCATTATGACAATAACTAGCATGACACTATTGCTATATTCAACTGTTCATAATTAAAACACAGACAGATGTAGGAAGAAGAGGCACAGAGCAAAAAACCATCTGTTACTTTTGGGAAAAGGGGGGTAAAATTTGATTAGGTACAGTCTACTTGATTTCTTGATTTTTTAATTACGTTTATGAGCCTTGTCAGAAAAGATTTTCATATATTACAAAAGAAAAAAAGCTTTGAGAGACAGATGCACCTAAACAGATGCGTGTGTGTGTGTATATATATATATATACATATATATACACCCCCACGTCTTTTACAAGACACAGTAATTATGCAGGTGATCAGGAAAGAA
The DNA here is from genome assembly GCA_013400575.1 of Peucedramus taeniatus. Taxonomy (NCBI): domain Eukaryota; kingdom Metazoa; phylum Chordata; class Aves; order Passeriformes; family Fringillidae; genus Peucedramus; species Peucedramus taeniatus. The sequence continues at coordinate 15,398 of WBNO01008820.1, forward strand.
TTTGCAGAAAGCAATGCTAACTAGTGCCTTTGGTGGACAGGTCTATTATACCTTATTGTGACAATTACCTAAGACTACTAAAGCCAAGCCTGTGTCCTACATAGCACATGTGACCCAAGAATGCTTTTTATGTCCTTCAGATATGAAAACAATCTCATTGTAAAGAACTCATTATAAATGGTTTTATGAATGGATTTGTAACAGCATGTGAATTATTAAGATGTGAATTTAGTAGTCCTTTAACATACATTAGAATTTGTAAAGAAAAAATATTATTCTCCACATTCTGTGTAATTTTCTACATGTACTCTACACATAGAACTTTCTCTATTCTAAAGTCTCCCTAGCAGACATCAGATTTTTTAGAGAAAAATATTATTTCCTAAAGCAAAATATTCTTCCCTACCAATCTGCTATCTGATATAATAGTCATATGATATAATAATATCAGATATAATAATCAAGGCCAGGTTGGACAGGACTATGAGAAACCTGTTTTAGTGGAAGGTGTCCCTGCCTATTGCAGGGCACTTGGAACTGGATGATCCTTAAGGTCCCTTTCAACCCAAACTATAATTCTATGATCACAATGTGCTAGAGTTAGAAGTGTCAAATGATTGTAGCATGTATTAACCTATAATTTGTTAGAATATTAAAAAGCCAGTGTATTAAGTACGGTATTAATGCCTTTAGCAATAGCTGAGTGAAAATACAGGCAGTAGAGAGATAATCAGTAAGTTAGATTTGCCTTAGGCACTACTTTATTACAATCTGTTTCAAAGTGTTTGCATGTGAAGCAAAAGAACAAATAACTTACATAGTGAAAACATTTCATTTCATACCGTGAACTGCTTTTGCATTCCTCCTCTAGATGTGCTGCATAAAAAACAAAGAGAAAATATCCCCTTTGTAAACAGATGTGTATTTCTATTGGCCTTGCTATTTACTGTGTAGTCTGCTGTGAGGCACAGTGTTTGTTTACACACCAAAGCACTGGGAAGAACCTGAGTTTCACTGTCAGTCCCAGGGTTTCCTCCATTAGAAAATAGTTTGGGTTTAGACCAACCCATCTCCCCAGGCACAGAACAGATGTACACATTGAAAACAGCAAATACTAATTAATAAGTTTGTATGGCAGAATTAATGACTGTTGATGAACATTAGTTCTTTAAATATTTTTAAAAATAAGGAATATTTTGCAAGGAAAATGAGGGATATATACTTGTCTCTTCCTAAAGAAAAAAAAAAGGTGAATATTTTGACACTGGAATCCCAGGGGAGATGCAAAATATTAGTGCAGCTTGTAGAAGATAAAAGAAAAACAAGAATACCAATTTTTTTGAGAAAAATCCATGTCAAAGACAACTAAATTGTATGAAAACAAAGAATGAGGCAGTATGTATAGCACATTGGCAAGATCTTAGGCATTCCTTCATCAGAAAAAAAGGAAAAGAATTAAGTAGGCACAAGTTATAAGAACAACAGCAGCTCAGAAAAAGAGCAAAAGTACCACAGTCAGTCAGGTGGAGACAATGTAATTGGCTGACAAGAAAGCAAATCTATGTGCAGCACAGTGCTGCTTCTCCTTTTAATCTTTTACAAAGCTACCAGAGCATTTTGTGGGGAGGACAAAAGCCACTGACCGTGGAGCCATCCCAGCAGAGGCATTCCCTCACGCCCGGCAGCGCTCCACTGCCTTTGCATCAGCTGGGGACGGGGCCACCGGGCCAGCAGCTCCTGTGCCAGGACTGGGGGGTCTATGCAAGGACAGAAAGGTGTCTCATACTTTACTTTTAGATCAGAATTGTTGGCATTTAAGTAAAAAAGCTGTCTTGTTGTTTATTGTTCACTTCTGCATTTATCAGGGGGATCCAGATTCAGCAGCACAGACCAAGAGATTACCTCAAGAATTGCCTGAAGTGGCAAACTGCTGTTTTAAAGCCCAGTCTCTGTGTTTTCACACTGCTTTCTCCTCAGTCTGACCACATACACCAGATTACATGATTATCAACTGAACGAAAAGCCAGCACACTTCTTTATCTGTGGGAATGATGAAGGACCAAACAGACCACACAAAATTTATAGCTTCTTTCTTGTACATCACCTTGTGCAAGTGAGGCTGTCCTCCCTATTTTTTAAACCTACTAAGCAGCTGCAAGTTATTTTATTTACTTCTGACATTATTTTAATATCACTGATCAAGTAGCCTTCCAGATCTTGGCAACAGTTAAAAAAGCCCAACAAAAAATACCTAGGAGCCAGACCTCTGTCCAAGCACAAAATCTGTCTAACCGGTTCATGAGAGTCTTGACAAGGAGTAAAATGAAAGGACAAAGTTGATGCCACCATCACCCACATCTAGGATCCACAAATGGAAGCTGTTGTATTCACAGCAGTAACAGCTCTGGTAGAAGATTTATGCAAAAGTAACAAAGAATAAAATACTACACTTTCCTGAAGTTCAAAGCCATAAAATATTCACTCTACTACTAAATCAAAAAACTCACAAAATGCAGTCACTTAAACCTATGGATGGACCACATAAGTATTTCAGCATATCAGTGACATTTCATTCCTGTTCTAACAACCTTCATCAGAAGTCAAGAGCTGACTACCAAACACCTGCAGTTGTCTGCAGCCATCTGCATCTGCTTCCCACTTCACAGGGGATCTCTGGTAGCATCTAACAGAAATATCAAAGGTAAACATCACTGGAATGTTTTTGAGGGCAATCTTTGAACAGTAAAAGAAGAAAAGAACTCACTTTCTTCAGTTACCAGATACAGAAGATTACGAAGTGCCAACACACAGCATAATCAGTCCATATTTTACTCATTTAAATCACCCAATGAAAAGCCTGGAAACAGCTATTGAGGTTTTAGTTGCTCTCCTTTTTTATTGAAACAGAGGATTGGTTCCCATCCCCATACACCAAGAGGTTAAAAAAAAAAGTTTCTTGAAGAAATTAATGTCTTCAGCTTCTTACCTCTCTAAGAAAAGTCTGACATCAGTTATCTTCTTACTCATATTTTGGTAACCACTACATGATTCTAATCAATGTAGTTTATCACTTACCATGCAGCACCACTAGGTACTTTTGGGGTTTTTTTTAATATTGTAAATTATTGCAAGTTTAGGGCTTACTTATTGACATTTTATAGGTTGCTTATTGAAATTTGATAGCTCATTATAACAATGAGTTTTTTCTGCAACTTTATAAGATAGTTTAGTAAAAAAGCTGTCTTTTTTCAGCTGAGACCAAGAATGCAAGGTCCTACAAATGTAACTAATGGGGATTTTAAAAAAATCACGGTTGCACTCAGGAAAGGGCATAAAACAGGTATCCAAATGTTCTCTTTGTTTGCAGACTGGTAGGTTAACAAAAACTTCCAAGCTCAAAGTCACAGGAGAGAGTTTAAACTTGTAAGTGACAAGAGAACAATGAGTAACTGCAATTAATTGCCAGAAGAGCAAAGCTGGCACTGCGGTCCCCGCAGGCATGAGGAGCAGAGGCAGAATTCAGCAGGAGCTCCAGCCGTGGAGCACAGAGACCAAAGCAAACACACACAAAGCAGCACACGTGAAGGTCACCAGATAACAGTCTGAATGATTAAACACAGCTAGAGCCCTTCCCAGCACCAGTCCCCAAGCAGCCTTGGCTGGCCACCATTTGTAGGTTTACTTGTGATGGTACAGCTGTCTATTCCTATAACTTTTAACACCAGCCACCTTCCCCACCAGATCAAATCTCTCAGATGTGAAACCACTGATGCTCTTCAAGACACAGCAATAAACATGCACATAGAAGAGTAGTCATGCTCCCCAGGGGCCAAGCTGACTCCACAGACCTCACTTTTGGAGTGTGTAATAGAAACACACACTCCTTTTGCCTCTTTCCTCAAGCAAATCTGGCACTGCTCCAGTGAGCATGTAGTGAAACCTTGCATGCACTTCTTCTGCTCCCATACTGGCATGTTATTTCTCCCTGCTGAAATCCCTTCTCCCAGCACTGGCACTTGGGGATGGCAGTGCAGTGGGGCTGCTCTTTAAGCAGGTGCTGTAAGGATGATACTTACACAAGGACTGCAGAAATGAGATTAGGCAGGCTAGTGCTGGTCTATAAAATTATGATGCATTAAGTGGTTTCCCTAATTTGTTATTTGGCATAAAAATTAATTCTATTATGCATTACATTATATTCAACAACACTTATGAACTTATATGCACACACCTTTATTGTGTTCTATTTTAATAAACACATTAGTCTATAATTCAATATCTCCTAATAATTAGAAATGCAGATGTAAAAACAACTTTTACAAAACTATTATTAGTGCCAGAACTGTTTCTGCACTTTTATCTTTTATGAAAATAAAAAGAAAAAAAAATGGCAGGATTATTGGGGAGTGGGAGTTATTTGTTCATTTGGAAGAGAAGATTGAAGGGAATTAAGATGATTCACAAAATGACAAAAACCAAAGCCAAGTCAAAGCATTTCCTAAGGTGTTTCTCCTATTATCCCCATTTTCCTTCTGTTTCATTGTGAATCAAGCAAATTCATTCTCTGAAAATGCTGAATTCACAATATTCTAAAGCTTTAAATTAGGAACTCAATGTTTTATCCTAAACCATACAGCACTGCAAAGGTGAAATGAATATTAAAAAAAGACTTGTCAATAGTTTTTTGGTTTGATTTTCTCCTCTCCCTACTAGAAATCAAGGTTGAGATTTGGGGGTTGAATTAAGAAATATTTTTTTAGCAATCCAGTCCAATTCCCCTCATATTCACTTAGAGTTATCTAATTTTTTAAAAAAACTCTCATTTTAACATTTTAAGAAAAATCCTAAATATCTCAGTTTAGGTATTTAGAACATCAACTGCCTTTCAAAAGTAAGAATACTCATTACTTGGCTAACTCATTCTGAGGTTTGAAGCCTTTTGACAGGACAAGAGGACACAGCCTCAAGCCATGCCAGGTTGGACATCAAATTGGAAGAATTTTTTCTCTCAAACAGTCCTCAAGGATTAGAATGGGCTGCCCAGGGAAGCAGTGGAGTCACTGTCCCTGGAAGTGCTCAAGAAACACTGAGTGGTGGATGTGACACTTAGTGGTTCAATCTAGTTGACAAGCCAGGCAACTAGCTGTGGTGTTCAGTCAAAGACTGGACTCAAAGTCCTTTCCAACTTTAATAATTCTATGATTCTGTGGCCCAAATAAAGCAAATGCATTAGAGGAAGAGTAAAGTGTATTATAGGCAGCAGCTATAAAGAACATAAGACATCTTCCTGGCATGTTCTGCCCAAAAAAAGCAAAACACTGCAAAATGCATCCAGTGGCATACATACACAATATTGCACTCAAAACATTACTTAAATTATTATTATTATTATTGTTGTTGTTGTTGTTGTTGTTGTTAATTATATAAAAATTAACAGGTTAGAGAACTGAAAAACTAAAGCTGACTTAATGGACAGTTAGGCAGCAGTTTTTCTTCTTGCTTAGAAACAAAGGTTTGATTTATGCCACAGCAGCCATACTCTGCTCTGCAGACCAAATGATTCATTTCCTCACAAATCTTTCTGGTGCAGTCAGCATTGTATCATCAGAATGCCACATGCATTCTGCATGGCTCTGGCCATGCAGATCTAGTCACAGTTCTACAGTATAAAAATACTTGGAATTTATGGAACATATCTTTATCTCTATAGAAAAAAAAAATATTAAATTATGCTACTTGTTAAAGCTCTCCAACTAAAGCAGGGTCAAACTTAAGAATAACACCTTCTAACAGCTATGTAACATGATACAACAACAGTGCTACTAATGTGGGGAACTTGCATTACTGGTTTATATGTGGTAAAGTAATGAATGAAAATTTGTAAAAGCTGCACAATAATCACAATCCAAATCAACAACAGAGTCCATAACACCATCTGTGAAGAACTGATTGCATATACATGACAGAGAGTCATTGCTGGGGCTTTTGTGGATTTACTGCTGGGCACCTGGGACTCTGTCACACATTACAGAGTACTGGTTTCTTGCCATGGGCAATGAAGTTTTGCATAAACAAATGCACGTGACAAATCTGATATGCAGTTTAGCTGTGTGCCTGGGCAAAACTGAGTCTGGTCCCTGGGAGAAATGGGGTTAGACACCTGTGGTCACTTGTGCCCATGCCATAAATGAGTAGCAACACAAAACAGTGTAAATCTCAGAGAGTCAAAGGTTCCCAAAGTTCAAAAGTCATCAGTGGGACAGACTGAACATGGGGCGAAAAACTTTAAAGGGAAGGGTTAACACTGCAAAGCACACTGGAGGCAAGGAGGATGTTTTTAACCCACCTGACAGAAGTAAAGTAAATATATGAGATTATAGCAAAAGCACAGTAACTAATATTTAGTGTCCAACTTAAAATATCTGCTTGCTTTTTTGAAACTACTTAATGCTATGTAGTTATTGACACATTTAAAATGCAACTGTTAACTGCAGTCAGTTATAATGTTCAGCAAGTCTATTAACTGGATTTGATTAAAATTATTAAAATTAGCGATGATTTCTAACTGAGGCACATACAAAGGGAAGGATATGGAATTTAGGACCATGTGAACAGATTAGCTCAAGGGATGCAGAGGTACACAGAAAATGCATGGAGATGGAAAGTCACTGCAGCAACAACTGGAGTTTTCTCAAGATATATAGCCTTATGTTTACATTCATGTACTCCATGTACACATAAGAGACCCATAGAATGGCTTGGGTAGAAAAGGACCTTAAAGATCACCTAGTTCCAACCCCTCTGCCACGGGCAGGAGCACCTTCCACCAGACCAGGTTGCTCAGAGTCCCATCCAAACTGACCTTGAACACTTCCAGGGATGGAGCATCCACAACTTCTCTGGGCAGCCTGTTCCAATGCCTCACCACCCTCACAGTAAAGATTTTTTTTCAAATATCTAATTTACACCTACTCTCAGTTTGAAGCCATTCTCCTTTTTTCTATCACTACATGCTCTTGTAAGATGTCCCTCTCCATCTTTCTTGTAGGCTTCCTTCAGGTGCTGGAAAGCCAAAATTATGTTTCCCCAAAGCCACCTCTTCTCCAGGTTGAACAATCCCAATTGTCTCAGCCTTTCCTGAGGTGCTCCCTCCCTCTATTCATCTTGGTGGCCCTCCTCTAACTGGTTCATGTCCTTCCTGTGCTGGGACCCCAGAGTTGGATGCAGTGTTCCAGGTGGGCTCTCACCAGAGCAGAGCAGAGGGGCAGAATCCCCTCCCTCCCCTGCTGCCCACACTGCTCTGGATGCAGCCCAGGACACGTTTGGCTCTCTGGGCTGTGAGTGCCCATGGCTGGGTCATGTCCAGCCTCTCACCCACCAGCACCCCCAAGTCTCTCTCAGCAGGGCTGCTCTGGGTCTGTTCATCCCCAGCCTGTGTTGATACACGGGGGTTGTGCTGACCCAGGTGCAGCACGTTGCTCTTGGGCATGTTAAATTGCATGAGATTCCCATGGGCCCCCTTGGAATGTCCTGGTCCCTTTGGACAGCATTCTATCCTCCAGGTGTGTCAACAGCACCACGAAGCTTGGTGTCATCTGCAAATTTGCTGAGACTGCATTCAATCCTACTGTCTATATCATTAATGAAGATAATAAATAGCACTGGTTCCCATATGGACCACTGAGGGCCGCCACTGCTCACTGATGCCCATCAGAACTCTGGATGAAATGGTCCAACACATTCTTTATTCATCTAGTACTCCCCCTATCAAATCCATCTCTTCCAGTCTAGATGTTGTGAGGGATCATGTCAAAGGCTTTACAGAAGTCCAGATATGTAAACAAACCCTCCATCAGCAAAAAAAAATCCCTTTTGACAGCAGTAGTGAGGGTTGTAGGAGACCGAAGGAATGACTGACTGGCTCAAACCAGCTGGGAAGTGGGCAGTGATGGGGGACAGGGTGAGTGGAACAATGCTCTGCTCCACACCCCGACCCCACTGAGCCTTAGTCAGCCTCTGGTCTGGTCCAAAACAGCAGCCTGACCTCATGGCCTGTGGTGAGCCCCAAAATGATGCCGGCCAAATCTGGGAAACACTGAAGTGCAGCCCTGGGGGAGAGCCCAGCACACCAGAGCAGAAAAAAGGACAGCAACACATGTGCTGAGTTGGCATGATCCACTGGATCCTAGGGTGGTGATTATACACCTACCTTTCTTTCTTTCTTTCTTTTCTTTCTTCTCAAAATATATTGGAAACCAGACTAAAAAATTCCAGCCAATGCCCTAGTGCTTTCTTGGGTCTGGATAAGTTACAGTTCACCAAGTTAAAGTTTACTAAGTTTGTGAAGTGCCTTACTTTGTCTGGATGTCATTTTAAAATTTGCCAAGTACATTATTTTAGGACCCAAAAGTCCTAAAATTTGCAAGCAAATATATGTTGTCAAATTCCCTGAGAATTTTGTTGTTTCTCCCATGTATCACCCAGAATGAATCAAATTACCTTCCTCTAAACCTGCTGAGTGGGGCATGGCATTACAAAGGTGATTTCTCAAACCAGACAAGCTGCAATTTGTAAATAAGCACAGTGCAGATAAAATGAGGCAAAATGCAGTCTAGCAGCTAATGCCACTGTCACAGTTCTGCTTGACAAGCAACAGCATTCCATATCTTGTCAGAGTCACAAATGGGTCTTCAGCTTCTCTTTTACTCTGACAATGCAGAATAGTCCCACAAAAACACCTGGGCTGAGAAAGAATTACTTCAGTGACCCTTCTGGCTTACAGCCCATCTGCCTCTTACTGATGCAGCCTCTGTCTGGAAAGGCTCCTGAAGAGCACCAGGAATGGGGAACTTTAAGGCATTGGGAATCTCTCCTTTAATGCTGGAAAGGGTGTTCCAGCAGGCAGGTTCATGAGGGGATGCAACCTTGGGCCAAATAGAGCCTTCACATCTGAAGTAACCATTGTGTGCTCCAAAGCCTACCTACACTGTTTTTTTTTCCAGCCTCCTATCCAAGGAAACACAATAACCTGAAGCACACAGTTTGTCAGATATCAGGTGTTGGTATCAGGCTACCAGATCCCAGTAACTCGTGACAGTGTTCAGCAGGCTGTGTGGGTGGCTGAAAGATTAATCTACTTGCCAGAAAAAACACAGCAGGGCTCTTTAGTACAGCCCACCCTTGCGCTGTCAACAGGGGATGTTGGAACAGGGTGGTTGGGAAGAACATCAAAACCCACATATATGAGCTGAGGGTGCCTGTCCTTCCTCCAAACACGAGCAATGGATGAAGCAATGACTGCCAAAGCTTCAGGGCTGAGAGCAGTATGGCACTGTTCATCATCATAGCCCCCAGATGGGCCAGCGTAGGCTACTGCAAAATATCTACCAAGCTTGGAACAGGATCCGGAAAGGACAGAAAATTCAGCTGGCTTTTTTATTTTTCTTCTTAGCAACTTACAACTCTGACAGCTCTGGCACTTCCTTTCTTTCACTTGCAAACATGTCAATCTCAAAAAAACCTCAACAAACAAAAAACACAAGAAAACCAAAATAAATTGAAAAATGCTTCTGTTTTGCTCACCCACCTAAGACCAGTATGGTACAGAATAGTCTCTATTCTATTCTGTATTCCCAGCACTGATCTCTGCAGTAACAGGTGGTCATTCTCCATTTGAAAAGACCCAGAAATTGTTTATGACGGGTCTTCTAAATCACAAATGCTAAGATTTAGAAGACAGTGTAATCATAAGAAGACTCTGCAATTTTCTTCCAGCTTTTAATCACTTTCATAGTTCCCTACTTTATTACTTCCATACTTTAATTACTCCCATAGTCTCCAACATAACTTTCCAGTCATTAATTTCATCTCCTTTGGCTCTTTGTTGTCTTCTCACTATGGCAATTCCAGTTTGCAATTGTCAAGGCTTCGGGTATACTGGAGTCTCTGCCAGTAACCCAGCTTCCCATCTACTAGTTCACTCTGTATCCTACTCCTTCTCAAGTCCCAGTCATCTGTCCCCAAGTCTTACCCCCACCTTGACATTCATCATGTCCCATGTTCATGTCCCACAAGCCCAGCTCCTTGTGAAATCTGTACCCGTGCTCTCCAAACCTGCTCTTCCCTATGTCAGCTGGATCTCAGGCTCCTCCCAGGATCCCATGGTACTTTCCTCCCTGTTGGGGGTTGGATCTGTTTCTTTTGTGTTTGTGGAATTTTTTCCTGGTGGTTTTGCTAGGTAACTGATGGCTGGGTACTTTATGGATACTTGACTTAAACAAAGGAGGCAGCAGGTTTCTCCGGGTGGAACAGCAGTGAGCAGCAGATTGTCCGAGGACACCGCTCCGAAAGGACTGGAGTACCAGGTTTTCTGGTAAAAACTGCTTGTTTTCTCTCTCTCCACTGGATTTCTCTCCAGAGGAAGACCGAACACATTTTTCGTCACCATCGGACTTTCCTACAGGACTATCTCACTTCATAGAACTGCATTTACTGCTCAAGGAGGATTTCATCTGGACTGCTTTCACTGCCCTGATACCCAGGGTGTCAGGTCACATCCCTGACTCTGTCAGGGCATTTTCTGAGGTTTTGTTGTTTCTTTGTTTTTTGTTTGTCTCTTAGTGCTATTACATTTGTATTTGTCTTTGCTTTGTCTAATATTCCTAGTAAAGAACTGTTATTCCCACTCCCAAATCTTTGCCTGAGAGCCTCCAATTGCAAAATTATAATAATCTGAGGGAGGGGGTTCACATTCTCTATTCAAAGGGAGATTCCAGCTTTTGCTGGCAGGTACCTGTCTTTCAAACCAAGACACTCCCTCACACTTTCTGCCCAAGCACCAGCAGAGGAATCACTATGAAAGGAGAGAGGAGTGGATGTCAGAGCTGATGCGAATCAGGAGATCACAGCAAAAGCTCTGAATTGCTCTGCCCAGAACCCTGTTCACTTTGGAGACATCACATACAGGCAATTCTGCCACATGCAGCACTGATGAGGGAACAAGGTACAATCTGATCAACACCAGGGTGCATGGATGTTGATGTTTAAGGAGACTAGAAGAGACCTCAAAGACTAATCTGTTCCACCACACTGCTCCAGAAAGAATTCAACTGTATTTATGTCATTCCTGATTAAAACTCAATGTTTAATAATGCTAAAATCATGAAAATCCAAACTCAGTAATCCATTCTATTGCTTCAACCTCATTATTCCTGAGCCCACTACATATCATGTGCTTGGGCACAGGCATGGACAATGTCACTTCACAACTGCTTTGTGACTTTAGACAGTTATCATGTCTTGTTAACCATGACAGTCTTCATTCTTTGAGCTGAAACAACTCCAGACATTTCAGCATTCATTCGTAAGCCATATATTCTAAATATTTTGATTATTTTCTTTCCTCTTCTCTGGATACTCTTGAATTCATACACATTTTTGTTGAAGTGTGTAGCCCAGCTGTACATGGTGTTACAGTTGAGGAGAACTTCTCGTGTCTTCCATGCTGTTGTCCTGTCTTATGTATCACCATACAGTATTTGTTTTTATCACAGCAGCAACTTGAGTAACCTACCATAAACCACAGCTCTTCTGAAGAATTACTGCCCAATCCCTTCTTTTTCCTTATACAGTTCATAACTACAACATATTTGTCCTGCTGAAAACCTTAATTTTAATTCTCCAGCATAGTCAGGATTCACTTCTATTGCTACTGCAGATATAGCAAGTACCACTGAGGCCACTCAGTATGTTAAAAATACTCTGTAGCACTGGGTGTTGAATAAACATGTAATCTCTCATTTTATTTGCTAAAATTTTCACAGATATGTGAAAACTACAGTGCTGAAAGTGTATGAAAACTACAACAGTTTGCAGGTATTTTAACTTTATTTGTACACTAGTATTTTGCAGACTTAGACAGAAAATTTGGGCAGACTTTCATGAAGACAGTAAAAATGAAGATCGGACAAAAGGACACCACCTTAGCAGGATCTGGAGCCTAGCTAAAAAGCAGAGCAGTACCATGTTTCTGAACTACCTTAGGATTTTTTAGCAAGGCAAAACAACTAGTCTAATTCTCAACTAATTAACTGATCACAATAAAATTTAACACGAGTCACAAATATGTGTGATGAACTACAGAGCACATGGCTAGAATCTGCCAAAGTTATAAGCAACAGAAAAGAGGTTCTACAGCATGGAAGGCAGTTTGGTTTTGCTGGCATATGAATCCACTCAACCCAACTATCTCACATATGTGCCAACAGATACCCAAAGATAATACAGATTCACAGGGCTTTCTATCACTATTTTTCTCATCTGGCCCAAACTGCTCCACAGATCACTGTAATTGTACCTTTTTCTCTTTTTTTCTGTGCTGAAGTTTCAAATGCGGCTTTCTTAAAAGCCACAGAGAAAGACAGCATGTTACTTTGAAGAAAATCAACTTTCTTTGAAGAGCAACATGAAAGTCAGAATTTTGTATGGTTCATTTCACTTCAGTTCTTTTCATCACACTCCCTCCACATTTCAACGTAACAGTAAACATAATCCTTAACGTGTGGCATCCTCCCACAGAAGCCTTACCACAAGTCACTAGACTGAGCTACTTTATGAAGCTGCCCCAGTCTGACAGCTGACTTACAAAACATGCTGAGTAATGAAAGAGATGGTCAAGCATGCCAGTAAAATGCACAGCAGTTTGCACTGCCAAACACTAAAATGTGAGGAAAGTTTTTACTTATTTCCATCATTTTATTGCTGTTTTTCTTAAGGCAATAATGGAGAAGAAAATAAAGCTTTCACATGTGTTAGCATTAAAACAATAAGCCATTTCAAAGCAACATTGGGATGTGAATTAAATGAACTAAAATGATCTGCATATGACAGTATTTCCTTAAATGGCCTTGTTAGAGGCATGAAACTTTTACTCACATAATTTAGTACACAGCATACATACATAAAGAAGAAACTGAACTATATTTAAAAATGTATCGATGTACTTCACACATTTGTAGCGGCATCTGAATTAGCTTCACTCAGTGTGTGGCAAAACAGCAGTGTAAGCCACTTATCCAGGATAATATGCAGAAAGATCTCTACATTTTTCTTCCCACCAAACTTAATTACCAAATCACCGTGATTTGGTTCATGTGATGCACCGGTCTTGAACAGCATTAATTTAAAAATATATGTTACAAGTCAGTTTTATTTCTTTGTAATGCTTCACCAATATAATTGAAAATACTGAATGTGAAGCAAGGGTAAATGCTGTGTGCTTCTGACAAAATATATTTTAGCTCTTAAAGAGAGAAGTCGTGTGATGCAGAGAGTCAAAAGGAGTGAAAGTTCCTTCAGGAAATTATGGGAAAAAATAAGTGTAAGATCTACAAAACAACTGATTGTTCCCTAAAGGCAGAACTCATGGAGTCTCCATGGAAACAAACACCATTTTTATCCATCACTAACTAATTTAAATAACAGATAAAAAAAAAAATTGGCCTCTCCAGTAGAAGCATTAACGTAATTAAACCTGTAACTTTAGTTTGCCTTCTATCATACCACTTAACACCAATTAATTCTCTTTTACAGTGCACTTTATACAACTTTATTATATCTTGTTCAAGTACATTGGCTCGATGTCAACATGCAGGTGTTTAGAGCATCTCAACATTTAGAGCATCTCAACATTTAGATCATGCTGATGGCAGCTATTATGCAACTACATTGCCCTGAGTCTCTTGATTCCAAAAAATTGACAGTACTTTTCCAACATGCCAATAATAGGCTTATCCATTTTTGCCATGATTCTCTTATTTGGGTCTTTATGGAATAAAGACTGCATTGATTTTATGGGAGGGAAAAAAATCCCCTTCAACAATAAGAGTCAGCAATTTTCAAATATGAATAATTCAGAATATGAAAAAAAGTCTTGTCTCTTGGCTTGTGAGGACTAAAAGTCAAAACATAGTCATTCAAACTAACACTGTCTATAAAAATTCTGTTTGTGTTAGATTTCATTCTAAAACAACAACCAAATATATTCATATTCATAAATTCATCATCACATTTCACTCAACACTTATTATGCCATGTGTTTCTTATTTAAAAAGAGCTTACCTGACACATCTATAATAGGAATATTGAAATAACTCTAAACTACTCTAAATTAGTCACAGACAAATCTATTTTCACTGACTGAGATACCTGGCAAAACACTATTCAGAGTGACTAAGAGCCAAAGCAAAAGAAACTGCAAAAGTTATTTTTATTGCTGTAATCAGAAGTGTGAAACCAAAACAGCTGCTTTTTAGTATCTGTATTTAAAGTGAAATATTATTGCCAAACAATATTTTTAATAGCTAATAAATTTTGTTAGGGTTTTAAGGAACTGTATGTTAAAAAAAACCCCAAACAAACTATTTTAGCAAATGCCTTTCCATTTCACAAATGCTACTACCTGTGCAACCTCACAAAACAACAGACCAAAATAAGACCTATAAGGAAGAAACTTTGAGGAGGGGGAAAGAAAGAAAGAAAGAAGTCAATGTCTTAGCACAGGACCCAGCAAGCCATTCATACTTCAGAAAAACTGCGTTTGCTCCCACTACATTTTTTAAAATTCTGTTATACAGTATATAAATAAAAAATAATATTTTCTTGTAAGTGTGAAGCAATTATTACTAAAATGCAGGATTGCCCAAGTGGGTATTTGAAAATGGCCTTTAATTTTAGAACAGGGTGCACGAAGACAAATCTTCCTGTTGGAGAAAAGTAGACCCAATATCAACCAGAAGCAATCTCTGTGCTATGTACCATATTTACCAATAAATATTTCCACAGAAATTCTTGCAATTATCCAACTGGAGCACAAATAGATATACAAATCACTTTCATATAAAATTTCAATATGCTTCACAATGTTCAATTCAATCTTATTGCAATGAAATATTCAACCCCAAACCCAATGTCTAATTTGATAAACCAACAGCAGCCAAGGAAGAGCTGAATTTGTCTATTTGATGAGTTCCTGACCTGGATTCAAACCACCCAAAGTAAGCAATACACAGAACTGCTAGCTACTGCAGTATCAATGGCTTTGTTAAAGAAACTCATGATAACATTTATGCCTATTGATCAATGTTTTGGTAGTTACAAGACTTAGTTGTCTATGCAAGGTGCAATTAGATTTATTTCAGTGATGGGAATTTACTGAGCATGCATTACTAAATACCAAATAAAAGTCAGTTCTGCCTCTAATTTATCATCTTTAATCTGTTAAAATATGTTACTGCTATCAGCTGTCTTAAATAACACCGAGTCTAAGAAAAGAGCTCTTTTCATACAATACCATTTAAGGCACATATAGAAAATGTGTTTCGGAAGATAAATTGTATTATCTATGTATCTATTATCGACAGAATATCTATTATTAGACTTGTGGTTGCAAATTACTCTTCCTTTTCTCCATGGTCCCATCCCCCCAAGAGCAGATCATTTTCAGTGCCATTATTGTCAGGCATATTAAATTTTCAGGATGCACAGTTGTGGTTTCCAGGTCTCTATTTACTCCTTGAACTGTGTTTTAACTGGGCATTTTTACACTTAAAATGACAGAGCAGAGGCATAATAACGTTTTACATACTACAGCTACGGAGAACCAGATTTGTAACTGACTAATGGCAATACCAGCAAAATTAATTAAAAACCCCCAAACCGTCATTCATTAAAAATCACTCCGTGACACAGAAAAGATGCGCGTTACACGCATTTCTGTCGCTGAAACAGACGTTTTCTAACTGAGGCGATGGCGTAACTACGGAGATGGATTTCCCATGTGAAATGGCATTACCTCCGGCTTACCTGCTCCAGCTGTTGGGAAAGGGAGAGGGACGCGGCCCCGCCGCCCGCCCGGCGCGGAGCGGAGCGGAGCGGAGCCCGCTCGTTACGGTAGCGCGGCGGCACTTGTGTGACAAATGGCTCACGGGAGCTTGAACAAAGCGATGCTGCTCTAGACAAGCATCGCAGGGAACAAAGTCATCTCTTTGACAGCTCCTGCTTTTTTTCAGCGAAGCTGAAACAATACAGGACTCCCCGGGAAAACGCTAACAAAGGGGAAGCAGAAGGAATCGGAGAGAAACAGCCCAGCCATTGAATTCCGCGGCGGCAGTGAAGTGACACCTTCTGAAAATCACCCGCACGCCTCCTTACACCTTCCACCGAACAAAGGCAGCCCGACAGCGGCAGGGAGCTACTTACGGGGGGGTTTTCTGGCCGTCCTCCCGGCGCAGCTCCTGCCCCTGGGCTGCTCGCCGCTGGCTTTGCCGAGCCGAAGGGCACATGTAGCACAGACCGGGCAGCACAAAGCGGCAGGGACACCCCCGCACGGCCCCGCGCCACAGCGGGCGGCTCCGCACGGCGAACGCTCCCGGAGCGGCGAGGCCGGGATGCGGAGCCCCGCGGGAGGCTGCGGAGCTCGGTCTGNCCGCAGCCCGCCGCGCTCGGCCCCGGCTGCTGGCAAGGAAGGGGTAAAGCTGCGTTTATCCGCATTCACCGGGACCCAGCAGCGTTGCACTGCCCGAGGAGGAGAGGTCCGCAGTTCCAGATGCACCGCGCTCTGAGCCGCTGTTTGCTCTCTTCTCGCAGCAAGACCCAAGTCTGAACCCAGCGCCTAACCCGTGCTGTAGTTAGGCAGATGCTTATCCCCTTAATTTACTGAAAAATAGGAAAACATGCAAGAAACAAAACCAAAACCAACCGTCCCCCAACACAGAAGCACAGAAATCAGCCTCCCTTCTTTCTCATAGCCTTAAATCCGGTATTTGTATCAGCTCTTCTGGGGCCCCACTCTTCCAATTCAGCTCTCTACCGCAAGATTTTACCAGTGCTGGACACCTGTTTCCTGAGTTTCCCAGGGAGAACATGGCAAAAGCACATGCTGCACTTAGTCCCGTCCAGACTCTTCCACTTTTGGAACCAACATTGATCACACGATTCATGATCCTCCATCACTGACAAAGATGTGTTTTGTCAGCCAGCTCTCCAGATCCAGATGGTCCATGGAGAAAAAGGCCTTGCAGCTTTAGATTTTGTTGGAATTTAATTTTTTGGCCCAGTCAGAAGTGGTCCTTCTGATAGTCTTAAAAGGAAAAGGTAAGA
>WBNO01008820.1:32605-44817 GCA_013400575.1 Peucedramus taeniatus
TTTTTTTTTTTTTTTTTGTCTCTCACTGTGCCCGATACCAGAGGTTTTACAGAAAGAATATAAGTTTAGGTGGGCATTAACTGATATTCTCCCACTCTTTAGTGAGCTGTTGCTCAGTGAATTCCTGTGTCCAAGTGATATTTGTGAGACAAACTAGTCTGTGACTCTGAAATAAACACTAATTGCTGGAAATAACTTTTTCACCTGCAGTTTTCTGGAGATAATTAGTCATAAAAGCCCTGGGAGGCACAGTCTGTTCCGTGTTCAGTCCCATCACAACTAAAACCACAGACTACAGGGCACTGATAATTCAGAAGTTTAAGCTCATGCACCAGGTCTATTTAGATAGCTGTTAGGTATATTGACTACTACTTTTAACATTAGGTGTTACATATATATATATGGATTTATAGCCAAAATATACAGATACAAAGCACCCTGATTATCAGAGCTGAAGTTTGTAGCAATCCTCCAAAAGATTCAGAGGTTTTGCTGTGTTTGGTTTTACTACTCTCTACAGCACTTGCACGTTTTTAAGAGGTAGAATTGGGTGGTTGAGAGAGAAAACTTCAAGAGTAACCACCAGGAAAGAGGTGAATCCAGTTTTTTCCACTTCCTTCAGATTGATCAAATTGCTCAATTACATCACACTTTTGATAGCAAAGGTCAAACTGTTCACTTTCCTGGTGCAGGAAATAAGTAAAAGTGTTTGTTTTTTTTCTTAAGAACCAACAATTTCTGGAAAGCGATGCAATCATGCATCTCAGCAGCAAAATGATGAATGGGCTTCAGGCATGCATAGCTTTATTAGAAAGTCTTGTACTTTGAGTTTAGTATATCTTCTTATAGAAATATTAAAAATCTAGAATTTCTGTGGAGAAACCCAAAGCTTTCCAGGATGTGCCATGATCACTGGAAAAGACTCAGGTCCACTAGGTGGCACAAAGAGCCCATGTAAAAGCCAGCAGCAAGCCGGGAGTGCCTTTCCTTCCATTCAACATCTTTATGTATTTATGCAAAACAAATGGGTACAGATAAAGATTGCAGACACAGCTATAGTCCAGCAACTCACATTGTCTTTTCATAAAGACAAGTTCAGATGTTAACGTGCTCCTTTTGGACTAGAAGCTCAGTGAAAATCTTCCCGAAGAGCAGTATCTGCTCCTGCAGACCTTGACTGACTCACAGCTGAGTAACCACGCTGAAATTCATTTCTGTGCTTGTATTCATGAAAATACAGCCATCCCTGCTCAGGAGGATTTAAACTGAGGAGAAGCTACCAACAATTTCATTTCCCCCCCTCCCCTTTCATCCATTTGCCACCATGCCATTCTATTTAGTTTAATTCCTGCACCATCACCTTGAAATGGTAAAGGACACACTGACAACACTGCTGGGACAGCTCTGCTTGGATGATGTTGAGCTTGCAACACACACAGGTGGGAGAGGCAACCGCCATGATAAATTCCAAAACTCACTCAAGGTCTAAAATAGATATAACTAATACCGAGACACAACAATGGCAATCATTTTTATACTTGTAATTTTTAAAATGTCAAAGATCATGATATAGATGATAAGGGTCAATTTCACCACAGCTGGGTAAGCACTTACGTAATCACACTGTGTGGAACTGTAGGAAAGTTTCCACAGCCCCAGGATTGTTGCCCCTTTGAAGACTGCCTAGTCCAACAAACCCTTGCTCAGAACAGGGTCACCTACCACAGGCTGTCCAGGACTGTTCCCAAGTGGGTTTTGAATACCTATGTGGAGGAGACTCCACAACTTCTCTGGGCAGCCTATTGCACTGTTTGATCACCCTCACGAGAAAAAAAATCAGATGTTTCAGTTGAATTCCCTGTATTTCAATTTGTGCTCATTGTCTTGCACCTCCCCTAGATACACCCAAGAGGAGATGTTTCACTCCCACCCACTTTTACTCCCACTCCCACCCACTGTAACACATGTTCCCCCCCAAGCCTTCTCTTCTCAAGGCTCAACACCCCCAGCTTGCTCACTGTCCTCATGTGAGAGATGCTCCAATCCCTTAACCATCTTTGGGCTCTTTGCCACACTTCCCAAGAGCATCCATGTCCATGCTGTCTTGGGAGCCTTTTGGAAGACACTGTATGCTGGGAGTTGGTTACCTCAGGCAAGCCATATCTGCAGCCTGTATGTGGGCAGGGCTGCCACTGTGCAGGGGATCTGCTGGACCCCCGAGCCAGCTCAGCTGCTGCCCTGTGGCAGAGATCCCCCTGCAGCCTGATGGAGATGGATGGGCTGGTTCTTTGCCTCTGTGGCCAAAGCCCTGCGGTAGCACAGCAGCCCCTGACACCATTCAGCTGTTGCTGATCAGTGCTTGCACAGCATCAAGGCTTTCTCTCCCCCACACCATTTTTACTGCAGCATGAATGGTAAGGCTTTAGGTCCAGGAATTAACATTGCTGCAGCTACTATGACCTTTGGGTGGCCTATGAAGGGTGAGAGAATGAAATGAAACTGGAATATCTTTTTATATAAAGTTGCAAGATTAGGGTATAAAAACCACACTCCCCTGGTGGGAGTATTTCTTGCACTGATAGCAAAGACAAAGAAGTATAAAGTTCTTTCCCAAGGAATGATTTAAAGACCCCCAAAATCTGCAGGTTTCATTAAGGAATAACAGCATTTGCCTAGGTCAGGCTGCCATATATAAGTCAATTTCTGTATAAAATATTTTAAATTGGAAGACTGAATCTCCCAACTTTTTTTTTTTTTTAATTAGCATCACACAGGAATATCAGTATTTCTCAAATTGAGAGATTTGAGACAACAAAAGAACAAATTGGGCTTTCCAGCTGAACCCTAGAATTACTTACTTATCTTCAGGTTAATTACCTAAAATTTCAGAGACATAATGTAAGACACAAAATCCCCAAAACCAACTCATTCTAAGAATTTCTCAAAAACATATTATGATATTTAATAGAGAAATTTGGATTTTAATAAACTGAAAACACCTGTCCTTTTATTATCTCTAGATTCCCCTGCTTCTGATGCTAGACTCTCATTGTTTTATAGAAAACCAGCCCCAATGATTACTACTTCTCCTTTATTATTTCTCTAAAGCTATTTCTCTCCCCTCCCCAATTGCAGACAGACTTATACAGGTGCTCTGTATAATTCTTATGAATACACATCATGTCACCCTGCTGGCATGTAATTATTCAGAAAACTGTATGTTCCTAATTGCATCTTACTTCAAAGCCTAAGTTTGTAATGCTCCTCTGCTAAACACACCAGATATTTTCAAGACTAGTTCTCACTTCATTTACCTAATATATATGTCACAACATATAGTCCTGTGCCACCCCTCCAGCAGCTTGAGCTTAACTGTGTGAATGATTCCAGGTGTTGCTCTGAACTTTTAAAACCAAAATTTGAAAAACATCTCCAGCTATCATTCAAAAGTTTGAATATAAAATACTTTGAGAGCTTTTAAATATTTAAAGTATTTCAATACATCGTTAAAAAATTTTCTCTTCACTTTTCATTAAATATGGGGATATTTAAAATGCAATTTCACTCAAAGGTTTAACAAAGGTTAAAGAAAGGGAGATTGATAGAAACAGCAATAAAGAATAACTGATATATATGTTTTATTAAGAAAAGGTACAATAAACAAAATACATTCACAAAATAGATAATCAATACTTTTAAATACCATAAAGAATGACCTGAAAACAGAAAACACTTGTTAGAAGCACAAACTTAGGAAATCATCATGAGTAGAAAGCATAAGCTGGCTCAGCATTTTTAACACAGTTGGGGATGTTATTCTGTGTCAGTTCACATTAAGATGAATAAACTTCTCCAATCCTATGAGATTAACAAACAAATAAAATAGTAAAATGAAAACAAGAGATTGTCAAATCAAGTACTCATTTCCTTCTTTTAATTATTATGTTTCCAAAATAGTAACAAAACTTAGCCGGCTTGATATAAAACCTGTCAAACAGCCAGAAAAAGTCAGTCACTCCTGCCAGCTGGGAAAGCAGAATTTTGCAAAGTTGATTACTTCACCCCTTCTCAGAGGTTTCAAAGGTAATCAGTGATTTGAAGAAAACAGAGGTAAAATACAAGACAGTATTCATAATTCATAAAAAAAAAAAAGTCCTTGTAACAAGGTAATCCTTCAGTTATTCAAGTACTGACGGGTTTTTCCTTGAAGGTCACATTTCTGTGGAGAAAGAAAAGATGTCAAAATACAGGTAACTATTATATTTTATTAATTAATATTACAATAAAAAGTAGTAACTAGCTTTAGCCTCCTCAGATGCTCTTCTGTTAGTCCCAAATATCAACTATTAGCATATTACTTAAAACTCTACACCATCGACCCATTGAATTACGGAAGTAATAGTGAGATGAGGAGGAAGAGAAAATTTCTTGAGAAGATGAAATCAGGTCAGAGAGAGACAGCTGTAACACTACAGAACAGTAATTACAGAGTACACTTTACTCTGGTAAGCTCCCAAGAAGGAATAAACAAGAAGGATGAAAGATGGTAACAGCACTGCTGAGATCATTCTACTGTAATTGATACATTTAAAAGGCAAGATATGCATAACAACTGCATGTAAATTCAGTTGTTAAAAACCACATTCCTTAAAAATACACACTTCATGAAAATGGGCTATTTTCTGGTAACATATGGTACAGAGTTGACATTGTTAAAACTAGGGATACAAATACTGGATAAAAATAGTGCACTACATGGTATCCTCCAAACATAGCAACTGTATTTTTATTGCTCTCAGGACCCACTGTAAAGCAAGCAAGACTAAAGACAATTCTCTACTGATGATACTCATTCTCAGAAATATATTATCTGTCATCACCTCAGTTAAAACGTTGTTTTGCAACATAACAGGGTATGCCTAGGGGCTCACCAGTAAAGCAAAAGGCATATCTGCTGTTTCATCCCCACTGTCAGTATCTCATTTGCTACAGTTTCCACTTTTTGCTTTGCCCTAAAATTAGCAGAAGAGAAAAATTGCTGACAATGTGGGTTTCATGCCAGGCTGAGCTCAGTTCTCAAGAAACCTGTGTTTTTGTTAACAAAAATAAGCTTAGAACAAGCCATATCTATTTACTAGCAAAAATAAACTTTAAAATCTGTTAGCTAGATCCATGAGCTGTCACAGCACACATATTTCCTACAACAATCACTCTATCTCTCCCTATCCTTCCCCTTTTTTACTAAAATTTATTATTCACTATAGGACAGGTGAGATATACAGTCAATGATTAGGCCTGTAAAACATAACTGATATCATCCAAACCAACAATGATCTCTAAATAACAAACATGACAGTGAAAATGAACAGGTAAGAGGCCAATTTTGATTTCTTTTTTATGGACTATAGTGATCACAATCATAGACATTCATAGATTCAAGCACTAACAATGAAAAAATATATTAATTATTTTTATGCACTTGTTTTGGAGATAGTTTCATCTAGTGTAGGGTTCAAATGCATTTTAGTTGGACTCTTCTGTGGAGTGTCTTTCCTTCATTGCTGTACTTGGGAGAATTTCATGGCATTCCTCCTAATATGAACCATTCATTTTTAGGAGATAACTATTAACAATAATAATCTGGTAAAGTATATTTGGATATAATAAATGGTAGTAATATGCAGGCAACATATATTTGAAAGTTGTCAGGTGGTGCAAGACCATTAAGAAAAAGGGGAATGAGAATCCATTACATTATATGGTCTTTGGAGAGCACTTTGCATTTATTGGCTGCAATCAATATTTTATAGTAGGAGAGACAGCAAAAGCAGAACTCAGAAACATCTGAAGCGTGTAACAATTTCATATAATCATAAAGGTATTCTTTAGAAACAGTTTAAACCTAACTCTTAAATAGAAAAGAGTTGCTGAAATCAAATCACGTACTGCTCAGCTGCTGCCTGCTCAGCGGTTCTGGCGGCGCCGCGCTCTGGAGAACGCGAGGGAGACCTGCGCGTGGAGCTGAGCGGGGGCGACGCGCGCAGCGAGGACGTGCAGAGGCCGTGCCGACGCATCTCCTGAATCGCTCGCTCCCTGCCAACACACAGCAGCCTCAGCTACACAGCACTTTGGAACAGCACCACGGCAAAGGAACAAAAGAGAACCTTCTCGTAAAGCCCCCCAGTTCTATTTCTGTTTTCATGAGAAGGGATTTTTTTTAATTTTTAGAGGCAGTAGTAAACTCACAAAACTTACGAAGAAATACAGAAACTCTCTAAGATATTTTCCTTAAGCAGTCTTCAAGATGAAAATATTAGATTTTGTATGACAAGACGAACAGAGTTTTCCATAAAAGCTCCTCATTATTCAAAAAAGCAACAGTTTTAAAAGCGAGAAAGAAGAAATGAAGGAGAGTCAATTCAGTGAAAAACTGGAATCTTACCGTTCAAATCGCTCAGTTGTCAGTTTCCTTTTTAAAACATCAGTGTCAGTCTGTATCTGTGCAACTTTACTTCGAAGCATGGAAACCTCTCTATTATTGCTGCTTCTAAAAAAAATCATGAGAAGCAACAAAGTTGTCTTTGAACAACGTCAGCTAAGAGCTTAGAGAACTTAGAGAAAGATAAAACAAAACCAGATACTGAATGTGTTGTTTCACAGACTAAATCAAAGACAAATTCGAAGCAGCAAGAACCAAATGAATGCAACAGAATGTTTCTGGAAGAACCTGAGGTGAGAATGAAGCAAGAAGCTGGCAAGCCTCTCACTACATCCTGACGACATCATGCTCTTTTTCAGACAAAGGTAAACACAAACATATTTGATCAAAACAGACAAAACAATTAAATCATTAGTTCATTGCTTTACTGTTCTCTGTTGCAATTTGAGATAGTCTTTGTGTAAAAAAAGAAGAAAAAGGCAGTAAATATCCACAAAAAATTACTAACTTAACAGACAATGGCTTCAGTAAAAAATTTATCAAAGTAGGCTGGAACTATCTGGCTAGCCATGAACACAACTGAATCAAATCTAAGTAAAAATTGTATTAAAGCAAATACCAGACCAGCAAAACCCAGAGTCTGAAAGCTTGTTAACTACACCCTTGGTATTTGGGCCCAACTGTTTCAAGTGCAAGAATCAAAATTAAAAGGAGCCTTGAAAATCTTCAGAAACATGATTAATATACTTCTCAGTAAATCATCAGCATGGCTTATTCAATGCTTGGTTGCAAAATACCATCAATTACATTATAAAGGAAGAAAAAGAAATTGTTGCATGTAAAATAAGTTGTCTAAACAAGAATCTAGATAGTTATGTCATTCCATACAGTCTTCAATGCCACTGTGAGGTTGAGTGCTCAAAAGTCTCTTCTGCAGAAGCAAAGTTGCACTAGTTTATTCTAAAGCACTGGACAGTAGTTCTGAAAAATGAGTTCCACTCCTAGCTCAGTCACAGACTTCCTGTCTGGCACCCGCTGGTCTTTGACTCCAGGAAGACGAAAACTACTCAAGAGATTTGTTCCAAATAAAACCGCAGAATATTTTTTCCCATGTTCCCTATTCATCAGTAAAATTCCTAGAATGGTATCTTGATCCAGTATGTTGAGAACAGATGCAGAAGACAAGACATCTTGATGGTATTTTATATGTCCTTCAAAGACAGGCATATGCTTTCAGGATGGAGGTAAGAATTCAGGGCCCAATATCATTATTGTAAAATAAAGAAAGAAAGCAAACAGTTTGTGAGTTCTGAGGTTTTTCCATGTCAATGACATTTAAACAAAATTAAGAGCATTAAGTAAATCACTCAAAAATTTAGAAATATTTTGAAACCCTTTATGCACAGTAATCATTATATAAGTTTACATGATGATATACAATTTTCAGAGGACATCTGTCTCTTTCATAGTAGATACACATAGCTCTCAACAAGTAGTTTAGCTATTCCATATTCTCTGTTTATTTAATTCTTTAATCACTCTAGAGCATCAAGACCTCATTTACTGTACTATCACCCATGCAGAACTCAAAGTAACAACTACTTATTCTTTACACAACTCATAATTACAGCACTGGGGAACTTCACAAGTTAAGCTTAATTCTGAGAAGCCTTCTAAAGTCAGAGGTTGTAGCAGTGACATTTTCTAAATAAAGTGGAAGGACAGGTACTATAAAGCCAAAACTTTAAATAATGTTCAAAAAAATGGCACATCATTTTTGTCAGTTAGAACTGAAATTCTGCCAAGTCAAATGAATTTCTGTATTTTGCAAGACACAAACATAATTGTCACATACTTCAGTCACAGCTGTGAGTATTTAAAGTTCCTGCTCTTTAGACTGCAACTACCACAAACCAAATAGTAGAAAAATAAGGTATACACAACTTTACTGCTTGCACTAAACTGATCAGCACTAAAAATGCTGATCAATTGAAAGCAATATGAAAGACCTGTAAAGAAACTTTAAGTAAATGATGCCATGAAAGGCCGAAAGACATTGCTGCAAAAATCTGCTCAGCCATACTGAACACCCAGATTTTGTGAACAAGTATTGTCACATAGAAATAGTACTTTTGAAAACACATAACATACACACACACATTTGTTAAAACTTACAGTTTGCTCTCAGCCAGTGTCAGCTTGTCTTTCAGTAACTGAATTTCGGTATCTTTGTCTTGGGATGTTAATTGATTCTGAAATTCTTTGTCTCTACTAGTAGCCAATAATGTTTCAAGATTCTGAACTGTAAGTCTCTCACTGGACAGCTGCTTTTTCAGCAACTCTCCTTCTGACTTTGTATCTTCTAATTCTCCTAGAACCTAAGGCATAAATTTTATATGTAATTAATACACTAATTTACAAACACAGAGAATTTTATCTTGTGAAGAGTTGTTAAAAAAACTGAAATGATCATAAGTTTCATAAAAAAGAATAGGAAACTGAGCTCACAAAATAATGTAAAGCCTACAATTATTTTAAACTATACTTAATTTAAAACTATTCAAGCTGTACATCAAATGTTTTACTGGGAGCTGTATTACTGAGTGCTGGAAATGTTTAGGTAAGTACCTGCAACATGAATTGGCTTTTAACAGTAGAACTTTGCAAAAGTACAAAAACAGTATTTAATATACTTTATTCTATTTGATTAGGTCAGCTCAGAATTAGCCTCTTGGCTTTTGCTGAAAATGTAGGAATACTTGTTTTCCTCTTCAGTTCTGTGAATATAAAACAAATTTTATGTTCTTAAGGTCCTGAATATTACAGTCCCAGAAAGGCTGACCAAGTCACTAAATGAAAATAAAATCAGCTGTAAAGAAAAAGGTTCAGAAAATATGAATATTTAGAACTGTTTTAACTATTTCAAAATATTCAATGAATTCCAGCTGTATCTAAATTTCTTAATTGAAAAGAAGCCATTAGGATAAGATCTTTACTATCTAAATAAGAAGTGCACTATTTGCTTTTTATAAAATTTGAGTAAATTAAAAACCAAAAAGAAATATATATAACGTCTCTGTGGTACAGCTAAAACTACACCTGCAACATTTTGCAGTAATAATGAATCAAAGAAACTCCCTCTTTTTGTACAAAACCCACAGCTACAGATCTGTATATTGTAAAATTTATAATTTATATAAAAACACAAAACTAGTGATGTAAATTAACTTACCTTGCTCTAAGAAGCAATTTTCTCCAAGAACTATTAGAAGCAAAGGAAGTTACTTTGTTACAATAAATTAAATTTGCCTTTCCTGCTTACCCTTTCATAATCCATGCTTTTGGATGTCAGCTGTCGAGCTAGAAGTTCTTTGCTAGCCTCAAGTTTCACACAGAGTTCTCTCACAGAAGCGAGGTCTGCCAACACAGAAGCCTTATCTTGATTTTCACGCTTAAGATCCTCTTCCAATCTGGACATATTTTTTGTTATGGAGGAGATCTGAGATTCATATACTTGATGTGCAACAATATGCTAAACAAAACCAAATATGGATTTCAGTGTTAAATTTAAGAGTTTCCTGTTGAATAAGCTGGGTTTTTTAACAATTTATTTTCCCTTCAAAGTTAATTTTCCCTATAAAATTAACTTAATATTTCTTCCCTCTCCCTAAAACATAGCTAAGGGCAACTAATAAAAAATCTCTGCAATTTTTAATCATCAACTTGAGTAGCTATACAAGTACTATAAAAGGGTGGAACAGGAATTAAAAAGCTTAAACCCCAAACATACAACCCATTTTTTAACTCAGCTTACAATATAGTCTCTAACTCTTTCTGGCTAATTAAAAGTATGGGACAAAATGTAGTCAATCCACCATAATTATGCTCTAGAACTTCTCTAGAATTTTTCTTATTGCTTCTAAAATATAAATCTCATTATGCTCTATGATATTGGTCTATGGTATTCAGTATTATGGAATCCTGATTCTGAATTTGGATGTCTACCAGATTTTTACCTTGCCTCCAGCCACCAATGCTTCAAATATTTAATTCAAAGCTTCAAATAAATGTAACAACTAAGCTTGCAAAATACTCATAAAGCTATATGCAAATATTCTGAAGCAACTTAACAAAAGTTTCTTACAATTTCATAGTAACAGTGATAACCCAAGAGAAGAGATCTAAAACTATTAAAATACATGCCAGGATTCTAATTTTGGGCAAGCAGGGGTGAAGGAAAGCACATCTAAACAAAATCAGTTACTGTTTCAAAAACTCAAAAAAAACCCCCTCAAAAACACTATAAAAGCGTTATATTTGGAACACTAACATATAGAATTATTTTCCACTAAGGTGTTAAAAATTGTACATTGACTTTTTTAGAAAGCACTTGGATGTATCCTACTTTCCTAGATGGAATTTCATTGCACAAGTTATTACCCCTTGAATTTCTTTTTCCAGAAATTCTACTCTCTCTCTCAGATGTCTCCGATCGGTATCTACTGAAAGGAGTTCCAGTCGTATGGAGCTGCTTTCTCCTTCAGCTTGATGAGCCTTCATTTCCCAGCCTTCAGCTTCTGTATGGAGCATCCGGAACTTCTCTAACAATTCTTGGTTTTCTTTTTCCTAATGAAACAGTAAAGTGCTCTGCAATGATCAACATGGCCTCAAGTTGTTTGACCTCATTTTATGCCTATTCCTTACAATATCTCTTCTTTTTTTCCCCCAGAAAGCAGAACTTCCTTCATTTTCTTAATCTCACTATCCAGCAACTACTAAAGTCATCATCCCTTTTCCAAGTCCAAATAGCAAATAAATACAGTGATGGCATTCAGCTTTATTAAAATGGAAGTACTTACACTTAGAAGTTGTTAATGAGTTTTACGGCCCCCAGGAGAGGGGTTATTTTGGATCTCTCTGCATTGTAAGGGTCACATTACTGAGATACACTGTGTGCTGCCCTTTCCAAGAAATCCCATTTTCAGCTCTTTCAGTTACCGTGCTCTTATATTTGTATTACAGCAGCCTGAAACACTGCTAATCTACTACAGCACATATGCCCTAGGAGTCTATCATAGAGGTACAAAAATGCAAGCTTTGGTGCTCACCATTTGTGCAGTGATAGAATGAATGTTGCAATGTTTACTTTGGCCAAGTGTGTATTATAAGGCAGGGAGAAATTTTTCTTATTTACCTCCATTCCCTGCTCACATAATGTGCAGTGGGATATGCACATTGGTAGTAAAAATCAGATATATCTAATGAGAAAGGCTACTGTTTCTGAAATCTCTTCTGTGTATCCTCCAGAACTTGGAAAGTGCAGGCAGGATCAGGTGGATCATTAGGAAACAGAAACTTGTGATTTAGCAAGTGAACACTGTGCAGAAAGGTAAATCCTTGTCTCCACAAGCACTACCTAGACAAAATACTAGAAAAATCCCTGCAACAAGCATTCATAATTGGTTGCTGGCTGTGTATTCTATAGCTTCCTGGTACCCGACTTGAATAACTGGATTATCATTTGCCAAAGATGTAGCTACATCTGTAGCTGAAGTAGTTTGAACACAAGATGTATTGTAAAGTTCGTAAAAAATAAACCTCAAGTATATTAGATTGATAGTTCTAACCTAACCTACTGACCTAAACTTTTCCTCCATGCTTCAGTTTCTACTTGTAAAAAGTGGTAGAATTTATATGCATTCATCTAGACATGCAAGTTGAAGTCAGATCAAAACTTATTCTTCCCAGTTCAAAGTCACATAATAAATTTGTC
>WBNO01008821.1:0-37920 GCA_013400575.1 Peucedramus taeniatus
TCTCTGGCACACCATGATCTGGCCATACAGTGTAGTGGAAGTGACGAATAAGCCTCGTTGAGTCAAGCTGCTCTTCCTGTTGGGATTCAAAAGTGTGGACCATCAGAACAAGAGAGAAAGGGACACAGAACAGGTACCTTCAGAGGAAATGCTATAGCTTCCACTAGAGGGGAGCCAGACATTGCTGACACAACTGTGGTAAGGCAGAATAAACCTTCCTAATTTAGCCTTGCAAGTATTTTAAGTCAATTAACCAGGAAAGAAAAAGATGCAAACATACACTGCAGATTTTAAACTCTCGTATTGTCCACTCTGGGAGCACTGATTCAGACAGCATCTCAACAATCAGGTCTCCATAGTACAAGGAATCCTGGTCATGGGGCCAGTATTGATCACACTTTACCTGCAGGGACACAAGGAAAGACAGATTTAGGGGTTGAAACAGCTACAAACAGTGCCACCATTCTGCATTGGCAGAAGCAGACTTCAGATCTCTTGTGCCTGAGGATGGAAGAAGAAAGGCAGCAGATGAATTCAGAGAGATATGCCACTCTCTGCCATGTCAACAAACAGGGTCTGGTATGGGAATAGGTTAGCATGGGGGTGGGAAGTGGAAGTTCTCATAATTCATTTGTGATGGGGGGAATGGGAACCACTTCACCGATGCCTTCTTATAGGGCATATTTTCTGTGCCAACTCTTCCCAAATGTCTGCTTGGATGAGAGCTATGCCTCCAGTGCTCCTTGCTCACCTCTTGCTGAGACATGGCAGTTAGAGTCCTACTTGGAACCAGTGAGATGCAGAAGGACACAGATCCTATTCTGTGCCAGCTTTCACCCTCTCCTCAGGAAAAAAATGGTAAGCTGAAAGGAACTGACCCTATATGTGCCACTAGAGGATCACTACTTCAAGTTTGTTTAATCCTCTTACAGATCTAGTCACTGTCTTACAAAGGGACAGGATGTGGTCATACCTGGGGAGGTATGCTACGCCTGCACTCAAAGAGTGTTAAGTGCATGAGTGGTCTCTTTGCTAACTACATCAGGGCTTATATATCAGAGACAATTTGATGTATTTACTGAACAACATTTGCTCTCCAGAGCTTATATTTAAAGTAGAAGTTGATCAGAGTTGATGTGATAAACAGGCACTTCTTGTTGGTGGTTGTCCTTCTGCATGCTGAAGAGAATTGTCTAGTGAACAAACTCCTGGATTAGAGACCAGAAGCACTGAGCTCTGTTCCTAATTCTAGTCTTGACATGCTGCATGATCTTGAGACAGTCTGTGTATCCTCACTTCACAGCCTTAATCTCTCTCCAGTCTTTATATTACCCCTTTTCTTTCATGCTGTGTATCTCCTTGACTGGGCTCTTTTTGGCTTTAGTGTGATGCAAATAAGAAGCAAAAACTTTTAATTGATGTTAAAACAGACATTAATAGCAAAGAAGAGTCACTGCTTACCCGGCCTTTCTCAACACACTGGGTTACCATGACAATATTGTGAACATTTTGCTCCCATGCCATCTTCCAGAACTCATCTTTGGTTCCAGGCAAAGGGCCCTGAGTTGCTATGTATTCCCTGCGAAAATTATTGCCCTGCAAATAAAGAGAACTCCATTAGTTTCCAAAAAGGCAGAAAAAAAAAATTCTAACAACTGAACAAGCCTCTGGGCTGCAGACAGGGCTCTGCAGCAACCCTTGCTGGGACAATAGTTTTGAAAGCTAAATTGTTGCCTTGGACCTGAAAGCAAATGACTGATTGGAACAGAGAGAAGGAAGAGACTGTGACAGTTTATCTAAATACTGTTCCTTTTGTGACAGTCAAAGCTTTCCATTGTTCTTTTGTGTTCGGCACAGTCTCAAGCAATTTTAAAACTGCTAGGATTTTTTTTTTATTTATAATTTTTAATAAACTAGCTGAATGCTGGCTTGAAATCTGGATTGCTAAAGCCACTGCTATTATCAATCATAACTCTTTGGCAAAGGGCATTTTTTTAATTTCAGCCAGTTTTATCACCCTGCAAGGTGCCAGTGCTGTCAGGATGAGCTACAGCTCCACAGTGAGGATGCCACCTGCAGTGATAGCTACAGTTGTCGTGGACACTGGATAAAATCAGTGACCTTTAAAAATGTCCTTGGCCAATTAGACTTGGTATCTTACATAACTATAGCAATGCAAGAAAGTGTCCTTAAGTGCTGGGTAAATCACTCAAAGTTAACTTAATGGTAGTCAGACACAGTCTTTCAGCACACCCACAAAATGAGTTCTAAGTTTTTTAGCTCAAGTGAATCAAGGAAGGGGGAAGGGAGCCTTAACCATCCAGCTTTATATTCAGTTTTAGATGAAGGAAAAATTACCACTGGAAGGAGGACTGTAAAACACCACCCTTGAGTCACTTACTGGTATGTAGCTTGCATTAATGTAGTCTGAGCAAGGGTCATCATCCACATTGGAAAGCTTCACTCTTGATGTATCATCTAGCAAGAAATTGATTACAAGAGGCTTAGGGCTAGGTCTTGATTTTCAGTCCCTCTCAGCACTTAGAGAAATGCATTTGTGAAAGGACTGCCAGCACTATTACAAGATTTTATATGAAGAGCTAATTTATAAGGAATAACTGCTGGTTTTACTGCCTCTTTAATCTGTGAGTGCTATGGAGTGTTCCAGAGACTAGGAGATAGATGGGTAAGAAGGATGCAGCAAATATACTGAATTTCCTCTGCTGAGTTGCCTAGGATTTGTTATGACAACAAAAGGGCCAAAATAGCATCCTCCTTTGATCCCAACAGCAGTATGCTGTACTGGAAAGCAGTGTCCAGTTCTGCCCTTGAAAGAACAGTTGCACTTCAGTGATATTGTGAGCTAATGCTGAGCAGGTCAAACATCTTCTGTAGGTGAAGTGCCCTCTGTACAGAAACACATAGTCCCTGAGCTGCCAGGACACTGATTTGTGAGATAATGCCATGTTGGATCTCAGTCAGGCGTCATTGCTGGCATGAGCAGGCAAGACACAGGAGAGGCTATGCTGCAAGCACATGCCACGTCCATTAGTGGGGACGTGGAACAATGAGTTATGTGGTGTTCCTCCTCAATATTCTACCTCCAAAATGACAGGTAGGAGATTAAAGAGGGAACCTCTCAATGACAGACAGGTCTTGCCTGAGAAGAACAGGGTTAACTTGACTCGTGTCTTACCATGCAGAATCACACTAGCTCCACATTGTATAGTAGGTTTGCTATTTACTCTGAAGAACAAAGATTTGGCAAGGTTGTTTAAGAGCACTGAATGGATGATACCCTGTATGTAAAAAACCCTACTGTTATTTCCACTATCCTTGTTATCAGCAGTGACTGAATGCCCCTAATAGCTGGAGCTTTTTCTCCCTGGACTGAATGCTAGTCATTACACCTCTAGTGTGAAATTAAATTACTGGTCTGTGTGAAGCCATTCAGGGCCATGCATCATCTGCCTCCGAGCACAAGAACCTGAGCTGGCAGAGATATTTCATCTCGGACAGAAAGGAGGGAAGGGATTGGCTGCACTCTTTTCCACTATGCTTGCTGAAAAAAAAGTGAAAAATAGCTGGTGTGATGCAATATTACACAACCAAAGCTAAAACTCACAGGGCAATATATTATTGTATCGATTTTTCCCTCTGTTCTCTGGCAGAAGTGCTATGTCACATGTCTGGTTTCGACCCACATCTTTCAAGTCCTGCAAAAAAGGAATAGGAATAAAATGTGAGGTGAAAATAATTAAAGGACATGACAACACAAAGGGAAATAGTGCTCATCAGCTCTCAAAGGCCACGGACAGAAAACAGGTGGGTTTTTTTAAAAAAAAACCCTGAAATTACATATGTAATCATACTGTTTTAAAGCAAGTGCATGGCTGGCAGGTATCTTCCATACTTTATCCCACAGATGTGCTATACAAACCAATGCTCCTAATCTCAGCCAGACAAGTATCAGGCAGAGGCTGCCAACCAGAAGATGCCAAATGAAGAGCTGGTTTCTGCACATGGATAAGTGCAGCTCAAATGAAATGCTCCACCTTTTTTGGATTTGTGAGAATAAGACAAACAAATGCAGGCCTTTCTAATACATTAACCAGTTGATTCAGTTAGCCCACCCCTTCACAAACTAAGTCCTTTGCCTAGGTTAGGATCCCACCTCATACTCCTTGGACAGAAGGTAGTTGGAGTCTGCTTGAAGTTTGGTGAAGTGTGCTTCAAAGTGACT
Source organism: Peucedramus taeniatus (assembly GCA_013400575.1). Lineage (NCBI taxonomy): Eukaryota > Metazoa > Chordata > Aves > Passeriformes > Fringillidae > Peucedramus > Peucedramus taeniatus. The sequence continues at coordinate 4,244 of WBNO01008821.1, forward strand.
GACTTTGATCGGACTGAAATATTCAATAGGAGGAAGAAAATCACAGGATGAATCACAGTCATAATTTATCTAGTTGGTTACCAAGAAGTTTTTTAGGTATTAATTTTTTCTTTTTACCTGGAAGTTTTCCGGTACCTGGAAATTATTTCAAAAGAAAAAGAAACACTTCATCAGTAAGTGATCAGATGGGTCTGTTCAACCATAATGCTAACTTAAAAAAACAAACTTTTTACATTACCCTTTTTGCCCCAAGTTCAAATGGACTGACAGTGGTCTGTCTCTGCGAATGTTCAGCCTTGCTGTAGGTCTCTCATGGCCATTGCTGGAACAAAAAGGAAAGTATTCTGTTATATCATTAAGTTTTGAAACTGGTAAGAGTTGGCACTGACATAAGTTATACTTTCTTAAATATCTTTTTTCCAGTTTATTGTTTTCCAGTGTGTTTCGATTTTTGGCTTTGATCCTGTGACATTGCTCTTAGCTGAGGCTCAGAGTTTTCTTGTATTTTAGCTTGGCAATAGTGATGTTGAGTGCATGCATGGCACAGTAAGACATTTTTCTTGTTCTGAAACACTTGCAGCCCAGTCCTTCATTAAGAAGGGTGCCCTGTGCTAAGATGGACCCTAAATCAGTTGATTCTCCACGTGAAGAGGAACACGTAGGTAGATTTTCAGAGCTGTGAAAGGTCTACAACCTCCAGCACATCCACTCTGCAGACCAGGCCTGTACCAGATGCCCACATTCATGACAGGAGTAAGTGGCATAACCCCAGCAGGCTTTGGGAAAGCCACAGAAGTGCTACTTACTCCATACAGATAGTGTTGCCTTTCACCATTTTGCTTCCATCTCCTACTTCAAGCAACCTCCCTTAGAGAACACCTTCTATTTATGTCTGACGTGGGAAAACCATACTAGTATTATTGCCATCCTGTTGGGTATATAATTTACAACAAGGAACCCCATTCTATAATGAAGTTTATCCATTTTGGCTAAAAGCTATGACTAGCCAGAAAACAGTTTTTTTTTCCAATTTGAAATTCTGGCATATGGAAAGCAAATTCAAAAACACATCAACTTTATTTTGTATCAGTAAAAGAACTGAATTTCAGACTTGCAGTGTTTCCCATGCACTGGAAATGTTTTTTTTTTCCTAATTTCGAAAACTACAAAGAATTTCGCATCTCTCAGTCATGCAAAATAGTTTAAATGGACAAAGATTTTTTCAGTCAACATACAGTATTTCATTTTTAAAAAATATGTAAGTTTCACTATTTTAGATTCATCTGTAATGTGAAATATACAACTCTGACAAAAAATGAGAAGTAAAGTTTGAGCTAATCTTTTGGACACTGAGGTAATGACACATCTCAGTATTTTTGAATTGAAATTATGAAGTCTAAATGAACAAAAGCTTCCTATCTACAACGCAGATGCAATTAATCTGAAACACTTCATTTTTTGACAAATGACATTTTTTCCCAGAAGATAAAAGTTTGAATGATAAACCATTTTTTATTAAGACTCCTACTAGAAACTAAAAGTTACAAGGATGTCATACTGTATGACATAATTCTGACACCATTTGAATTAAGTATATATATATTTCTTAATATGCAAGTCATCAATTGTATACTTAGTGTGTACAGAATTCGGGGGACATAGATTTTATCTGTCGAACAGTTCAGTGCATCCATCCAATTTTTAGCTATGCTGAATCAATTGTATTACTTAAATGAATATAATTTGACATGACTTCAATAACAGAGACAGATAAAGGGAGTCAGCTTACCCAACTTTTTGTCTGCAGACAAATAAAGCAGTAACAGCCACCAACATCACAATCAGAAACAAGCCAGCACTCACACCTTCAATAACTCCAAAGAGAGGCTCTAGAAACAAAACAGTGTATTTATCTTGAGGAAAGGATCAAAAGAATCAGAGAATCAAGAACTTTAAGGGGATCTGTTATTATCAGCTGAAGAAAATGGCTAAATACAAGGAAATGTAAGGCATTAAAACACTTGGCTAAAACCTGGCCTTGATTTTCTGTCCTCATTTTTTCAAACCATTTAATAAAATTTTTCACTCCCAATCACAGCAAAAGAAAGCACAACTCCATTATATGGGACTAGTTCTCTTGCAGTTAGAAGCTTTCTTGGTGACAGCATTACTGAGCATTTTTCCTTTTCTCTACTATCAGCAGCTCTATCAAGCAGTCCTCTTGAATTTTCCAGTAAAGGTAGATAAACCAAGGCTCCAGCTTCCTCTCAGAGCAGCCCTCACGACATGCACAACAAGCTTTGTTCCACTCCTTACAAATAGTTCTAGATGACAGAGCACAAAATATTATCACATGGCACAGTCACTGATAGCAGCCTGAAACTAACCTGCCTCTGTAGTGATCGGTAAGGAGAAGAAGGTGTCTGCAAAGAGCGGTTTAGGAAGTTCCTTTGGGTCTTCGCTGAAAAGCTGAGTAAAAGCTCGTATGCTGATTCTAAAAAATACAATAAAAAACTGGCTCATCAGATGTTCAGAACCAACAGAATTAAAGTAAAAAATAATTTGCCCCTTTGAGACACCTAAAACCTTTCCACTGACCACATATAATTCTTAATATAGATACCTGAGTTAATCAGTCTTCTACTTAGTTAATAGTACTGATCCCTGAGTTAAATACAGGGGAGTCCAGCTAGTACAAGTGGAGTGCTCTGAGGTACCCTGGCAGAGGTAACAGATGGGGCTCTGGCTGCTGGCACACACAGCCTGACCATGTCTGAAGGCAGGACTAGCAGAAGCTGCAGAGGAGAGAGGACTCAGAAATGCTTCTCAGGGGTACACATTTTCCCTTCACTTGGCTGGGCACAAATGTGCTAATGGATAAATTTTATAGTCCTCTTTGTTCTCCTCGTAATGTGAGTATTTCCCAGAATGAAATTTTGGGAAATGTGCCCTAATGAGAGCAGCCTATAGTAGGCTAGCACTGTTTTAATGATGATGAAGAAGCTGAGAGGCACAATGGGCACTCCTTGGCATCTGCTTTCTGTCCATGTGCCTTTTCAGTGAGCAGCTTGCAGATCTCTTGGAACAGTATTTGCCTTTGGGAGGGGTGTCACTGAGCCACACTGGTGCTCATGTTTGGTTTCACAGCCTGTGTAACTGCTGAGGCTGATCTTGGCAGTCATCCTCTTCTATACCCTACAGCTAAGCTGGATCTAGCTGGAGCCTGAGGATGGTGCCATAGGATAGAATGGCCTCCAGGTTTTTCTAGCTTGTTCCAAAAGAACAAGTGGGGTAGTTCTGCCAGACTAAGGGAAGCATGCTTGCCTTCTTTTGTTAAGTACTGTTCTAACTTAGCCAATCGTCTTCAGTCTTTCCAAAGAAATGTTGAGCAGCAATAGAAGAGCTTCCCATCAAGTTGAGGTAAATAAATAAACCTATTCACTGCACAGAGTTTTGTCCATAATTAATCATATAATTCCCATGCTAGTGAATGACTGGTTCTTACCTATGGAACAGGGGCATAGATAAAGCTTTCATAAATTTGCATTGAAACACAAAGAGCATTGTACAACGCAGTTACTAATCTACAGAAGCTCAAGTGGATCAGGCACCCAGATGACACCAAGCCTAATAAGATAGAGCACAACTACCAATATAAGTCTAACCTATATGCAGTTCGAGGCTTTAGAGGTCCATCGCAGAATTTCTGGTGATCTGGATCACACTTTCCTCCCAGATTTTCCATTTCTCCTCCAAGCTTAATGTCAAAGCTTTTATAGTCACTGTCAGGGTTTTCAGCACAGCTACTGGCAAAATAATTTGTCTGGTAGATGCGTATAGAGTCATTGTGTTTGTACTCCAGGTAGGAAGGTAATGGGTGCTGCTCCTCAGGCTTTGGTCCTTCACTACCTACGTCATGTGCAGAGAAAGACAGAAAGTTTAGGTGCCACAGCCATTAATGTGATGAGGTTTATAAGCTCGAGCTCTTGACAGACATATTCTTATCCAGTTTTCTATTTCCTGGAGGCTACCTCATGAATATAAAGTACAATGGTTAGGGTACCTCGTTTCTAGTACCAACCTTTCTATTATTTTTAGGCAGATTTCCTCACAAGTCCTCAGTGCAACTTTTGCTGCAATAGGCATGCACAGGTTGAATGCTATGACATTTTTTTCCTGTGCTGTTGGTGGGGGTTTTTGTGATCCAGATTCCTGGATCCTACTCTTAGCTATTTCAAAAAGTAAGTAAAAAACCCCATAAACTGACAACTCTACTATATATAGAGAAAAACTGCAGTTGGAAATTACAGGGGTCCCCTGCATGTAAATTCACAATACTGGATAAGAGACTCAGATGGGCACATCTATGGCAATGAGTAGTCCCTTTCTCAAAGAGCTTCATAGTTTGCCCAAACATGACAAAGCAGACAGTGGAAATATTATCTGTTTTTTTCTCCTTAAGGGCTGATGGACAGAGAGATTAAGAAACTTTTATAAAGATCACAAAATATGTCCTGGTATGCCAGTAAATGAAGCCACTTCTAAAAACAAGGTATAAATTGTTGAAACATGTATCTGATTTGCCAGACACATGTCTCAACAATAGGTCAGCTGTAGAAAGGGAGCTTTACATGCATGTTACAAGGACCAGCTCTGTTCTGCTTTATAGGGCTACATGCAAAGTAATTTTCTTCACTTAGCAAACATCACCTGGCAGACCTGTGCCTTCTCAGCATGAGACTGAGACTCTCCAAAGGGGTTGCCTTTTAGTGCTCACCCCTAACATTTAAACTACCTTTTGAAATCTGTGCACAGCAAGGCACAGATCTGTGCTCACTGGCAATGGCAACCAACATAAGCCTTCGACTATAAAAATTGTCTGAACATACATGACAGTGTAATCTACAGTACTGCTTCTGTCTGAACTCTATAGTTCCTACAGACTCTCTGAGAATAGGGCTGAGTTCCTACATCCTCGGGCTAGGGAGGAAGTATAGATCCAAAACCTGTATGACACTCAGCCGTTAGATGAGGAGAAATCCCTTTGCTGTGCAGTGATAGGGATGTACTTCCCCATGTAAATTTTATTGGCTATAGAGACAATAATTAAATCATGACACTTACCATCAGCCTCCCTCACAACCACAGTAAAGTACTTCACAGCTCCATTAGTATCACTAAACCAGCTGCAGTTAAAAGTAAAGTTGATGGAGGATTTGGTAATCAGCACATCTTTTTTGTTCACTCTTATGTCTGGAGGTGGCTGAGGAGGACCTGAGTAATTAAACAAATAGAAAATAAATACAAAATAGAGAGAAAGCATTACCTATGTACTTGCTGTGAGATAGACCTAATAAGGAAAATGCAATTTGTAATAAATCTCAGTTGCCTGGACCCAAGTCTCTGATTCTATTCTCTTTGCAATCAAGAAAGTGTCTTCACCTCCCACAGTGAAACTGCCAGAAGATGAAACAAGCCAGCAGTGTGTTCACCATAATAAGAGTGACACCTCCTCAGTATGAATTCCTGCAGAAGCCCACATGGAAATGCATAAAAGTTGTGTCAAGCCTATGAAAACAGAAATTGTAGCCACTGAAAACAACACAGGTTAAAGTCAGGTATTTAGAAGCCACTTAACACACTTACTACAGAAGTCACCTATTTTAAGCATCTATATTTCTGCTTTCTTTTCCAGAGGAACAGCCAGGGTTAGCCAGACACAGAACTCAACTACCATTTTCTAGTACCATTTTCAGAGTACCATTTTCTAGACTGACTGCAGAATTTCCATAGTTAATGCTCTCTGTATGATACAAAACTATACCTTGAACAGTGACACAGTAGAAGTAAACTGGCAAGTGAAGTACACAGGGAAGAAAGTGCAGCAAAAGTGGGGATTTTAAAGATCTACATTGCTGATTTTTTTAAAAATCTGTAGTACTGAAACTATATTGCACATATGGGAAACATATAAAAACTGTAAGCAGGCAGCTAAATTTCAAAAGCTTTTAGAATGCCAAAAGAACCAAAAATCCATACATTTATATGTTTTTTAGCTAGACCTCTTACATCTACAAAGTCTAGCTGAAATTTTTTGTGTTCCCTTGAGGTAGGGCCTCCAGTGTTAACCAGGGTCTGGGAGAGCAGCAGCGTTAAAAACTAGTAAGTGACAATAAACAAACATGAGCATAAACTAAATAAGAATAAACATGATCAGCAAACCTTCAAACAGGACTCAGTCTCATTTCTTGTTACATGAATAGCTAGGTCCTACATCTGGATTTGTAGTATCCTTTGTGATAGAGGAAGGAGATTAAAAGGCAACTGAGGGGAAAGGAGAAGGTAGTTTGGTGACTGAACTCTAGCTTAGCTCAATAGCTCCCAAAGCAAACATAATTTTTATGATCTAGCCTTTCACACAAACATGGCTTTTAATAAGCAGCTACAGAGGCATCCCTGAATATAGGACTTCTGGCCATCCTCTCATTTTTGAGAAGTTTAGCCCTGGAACAGTGAAGGCCTCTGCATTGTGCTGTGCCACTGAATCCTGAGGTAGTGCCAAATCTGGGGCAGCTCTAGGGTCAGCAATGGCAGGCTATTGACTGCAGTGCAGAGATACCAGCAGATGCTACTGATACACTCCACTCAGCAGCCCATGGGTAGAGAAACTGAAGAATTTGTTTCAAAACACATGCTATAGAAATCTGGATCCTCCCTCAGGTAAAAGTCCTACAGGTGATTTGGTCAGGTAGCACCTCAGAAGAGTCTATAGACACCAAAAAAGAATGTAGTACTACAATCCAATGTCCTTATTGATGGATATTTGTGCTGAGGATGGCTACCATCAATGAGAGGAAACAGCCAGATACAGAAAGCCAAGCAGTGAGCATGAAGACAATTGAAGGCATGTGATGATGAGGACAAGGTATTTATGTTTCTCAGGCTATATTTATGTTTCTCAGGCTATCATATATATATGATAATAATCATTCATTCATGAATGAGCCAAATAACTGTGTCTGGCAATGTAATGAGAGGCAAATATAGTCAAAATCCTGCACTGTCTGTCACAACAGGGACCAAAGGACGGGTTCAGTCTACTTTGGCCACCAATCCATTGGCAATTGTGGAGTTCAGAACTCCTTTTACTGTCTAACACGAGCAATTGCTTATTGCCGCTCAATGCCTGTCTTCAGGCAACTCCGAATTCCACTTACGATCAATCATTGTGATGGTGCTGTCTTCAACCACTTCACTCGTCATGTCTGCAGAATGCACCTTGATGGACACCAGGTATCGCTTGTGGGGAACAAGGGTCATGATATTAAGTAGAGATTTGTCTTTTTCTATCCTTTTAGAAAATTCCACCTCACGGGTGTCCATTTTCTTGCACTCAACGCTATACCCATCAAAGTCAGAGTCGGGAGGAGTCCAGGAACACGCAATGGCAGTAGAGGTTTGGGGCCGACAGTGAAGGCTTTGTATCTTGTCTGGTCCTAGAGAAATGTTGAGAAGTTGAAACCCAGTGGGAAAAGGGACAGGTGTTATACACCCTCTGCTCACACTACAGCTCCTAGATTCTGCATCAATCATCAGATCAGAGCAGGAGGCTGGAGTCAGAATTCCCAGTTATCCTGCAAATGTGTGCTGCCTGATTATTATGTAAGGCTGTCTAACTCATTTTAGCCATCTGAAATCAGATCTAGTGACATCCACCCCATTAGCATTGTGAAGTTCCAGTAATTAATTGTGAAAACAAGGAAAAAACTCCTACTTGATGAAGTTTTAACATGAACAGCAACATCACAAAGAAATGGATTTCTAGAAAGTTGTTACAACTTATTTGGAGGCTCCATGTGGTCACTTCTATCAGTCAATACTGTTACTGTCATCTCATGACTGATCTGGTTTCCTGGGCAGCATGTGATGTGTCCATATTACTAAAACATAACATAAAAATATGCTTCATCCATGTAACATGGGAGCACCATTTACATCATGTAACAACGACATGATTTCACTCTCAGATGGCAGGCATCTACATTTAAGTGATTAAGTACAGGTGAAATTTTAATTATTATGCTGCATTAAAGAGCATATAACTTACTAAACATAGATGTCAATTTAGAGCCGAATCCCACCCCAAATAATACGACTCAGTTATTTTTACAATTTCACGTCACTTTTTCAAATCGGCCTGTTACTGAAGGTGCTAGAGACAGCTAGAGATGAAACAGATTCACAGACATGGGCAGAAATGCAGAGCAGTGAAACACTGATTCCAGTTTCAAATCTAGTAGAGCACACTTTCTTTCATCCTTCCTGTCTTATCATTCAGAAACATGATTCTTTCAATACACTACTACCAGAGAAGTTTGGATATTCAGCTTATTTTACCCCTCAAACTGATTGATTCAGGCTCTGCAACCAAACAGCTTGACTCTGGATGTGAAGATTATAAATGTATGTCCATTATCAGTCTTTAAAGAGCTGACCTTGCACACAGCAAGGGCTTAGAATCTAGCTGAATTCATCACTGTCATTCATGAATTTATTAATGGAAATTACTGATTGCATAAGGAATTGGTAATATTTTACAGTTTTGCATCTTCTTCAGCTAAGTGTTAGGGTGCAATGGAAATTTTTACTTACTTGTTCTCACACTTGCAGACTGTGACTGACTGTATGTCTTCCAGCTGTCGCCACTGACAGTTCTGACGCTGAACTCATAGAGTCTCCCTGGTCGCAGGCCATAGATGATGCGTACTTTAGATTTGCTGCTGCTGTAGGGATTGAATACGGTGAGGGGATCCTTTGGAAGCCACTGCACCTCAAAATCATCATAGTCTGTCCAGTCTGGAGGACCCAGCCAAGTGATTGACAAAGAAGTGTTTGCAACATCAGTAAACGACACAGTGTTAGGAGGGCTGGGTGCTATGCAGAAAGGGAGGAAAAAAGGAGAGAAGAAAAAGAGATTCTTAAAAAATTTTTACACAAGACATAAAATGAAACATGGATTATTTTCTTCATGCATCACAAAGCAGTTTGTATTATCTTGTATACACAGTCAGTTACTGCACCTGCGCTGATGACGGTGACCTTCACAGTTGTAACATATTCCTGAGCCTTTGAAAGAAAAACAGTGCTGACTGCTTTTCTTTCACATCCCATTGTTTTAATGCACTTAAGGTTATCCTTCATCTTTATACCTTCAATGGCTCTTACAATAAATCCTCTCTCAGAACAAGTCTGTTGCATAGTTGTGAACTAATGAATTCAAACAGATGGGATTAAAAAAAACCCCATACCTGTTCTTCCTTCTGCATTTGCTGTGTTGGTCAGGTCACCACTGTGAGTCACCACAACCAAAGTATACTTTCTGCCAGGAATGAGCCCCTGGAAATGCCACTCTTCCAGGTCTTTCCTTTGCTCAGTTTCTTTCTGTGTTCCATTTGGGTTGTAAAGATTCAGCTCATAGAAGTCAACATCTCCTGCCGCTGGACCCCAAGTGAACCACAGACTGTCTGTCATGTTTCTGTTGGATGCCTTGAGACCAACAACTGGGGCTGGTACTGAAAAAAGGAGGAATGAATATTACTTTATATAGAACATCCTTTGGGTGAGAAGAAGCAAAAAGGTCAAGCAAACCTTATACTTGTCCTGTAAAGACAGTCATTTTATAAACTAAACAGCCACCACAGCTGGCAGAAGAGCAGAAAGCAAATCTCAGTAGCTTTCTTTATTATTTTGAACTGCCACTGTTACCAAGAGATTGCAATGCTTATTATGGATAGTTTTGCAAATGCTAAGCAGCTTTTTCCTAGTCAGTATTTAAAACCATCCATTTCTGAGGTAGCTGAAGAAGTGCACCACTGTGCAGACATAGTCCCACAGATGGATTCCTATATGGTGCTGCAGGGGAATAAAGAAAGGTTTCACAGAATGTCAGAACTGCTAGAGCTGCTTAGAAAACTCTGCTTCCCACATGTGGCTGAACAAACACAGAGCTGCAGCCAGAGCTTCCCATGGGAAACAAGTTTTATTTCACTGATAGACTGTCTATCCCATTAACCCTACTTGCTTTGCCTTTTTGCCTTTTCCACTCAGGCCAATATTGCTTTTAGGATGGGAGACAGCCATTTTCCTGCTTAAGGAGCATACACTGGGATGTCTTTCTTCTGACATGAGCTCCTGGGAACTGTTGTAGGGTTCTTCACTTCATTTTTCCTGCTGTAACTACATCATTCAGAATTTATCTCTTTATATATCTAATGCTTTTTACATATTGGAGCCAATTTTGATACTTCTAATAGTTGTTCTAATCCAGTATGAGCATCAGACTCAGACCAGCTCACTGGTGTCCCCCATGAGCACCACACTGGAGACAGATGGTTTTCTTAGATGTTCTTGCCTGTTCTTCCATAGACAGATGACTCGTTAGTGAGGTCTCCACTGTGTGTAACAATCACCATTCGATACATCCTGCCTTGACGCAGGTTCTGGAACGAACACTGCTGGAGATGCTGCTCTCCTGAAATCCTGTCATGAAGGGACTTGTCTGGATTGTATAGGAAGATGTCATATGAATCAAGCTCCCCTTGAGAGGTGGTCCAGCTGAAGGACAGATGGTCAGTGGTATTCTCTGTGACTTTCAGATTAGTAACAGCTGCTGGAACTGAAAAGAAGGATAAATGTAAGAGCAAATATCAGAGTCTAGGCACTAAGCTGAACCTTTAATAAACTCATGGCTGTAACACGTTTCAATTAAGCCACAAGTAGCTAAGTAATATCAACAGCAACTGTCAGAAACAAGAGGAAAGCATTTATGAAATGCCACTGAGTTTCTCCAATACAATATTTTTGTTTCCCAGAATGCCTCATTCTCTAGACTGTGCTCACAGAGAGCTGTCCATTAGTTTTGACAAGAAGCTATAAATCAGTAAAGACTGCAAGCAAGACCTGGTCTTGAGCTTAGAAGTGTGTATTCACATCAAATCCTACACCAAGAACCTTGAGTCTGTGAATTAAAAACTTGATGACAATAAAGCATTCAGGTATTTTCACAAAAGACACAGGGAAGCATTCAGCATTTTGGGGCAATATCCTTATTATGAACCATGGTCACATTATTATGATAATAAATAATTATTAATTCAGATTCATATACAAAGCATGTATTAGGAAAAATGATGCATAAACATCCAGAGTCTGTACCTTACTAGAATGTTTGTAGAATCAAAATATACAGATGGTTCATGTATTTAATGAGGTCTGACTGAGGGAAGTATAAGTAAGCCAAGACATTCTAATTACCTGTTCGGCCAACAGTTTCTGCACGCTTACTGAAGAGTCCACCACTGACTGTCAAAACTTGTATTTTATACTTCTTGCCAGGTAGCAAATCTTCAAATTTGTGCTGTTTGGCAGTAGCTGGCTCTGATTTGTTACTCAGAAGGATTCCTTTCTCATTCAAGAGCAGAATGTCATATCTTTCGGCTACACCAGGAGCTTTCTGCCAGGTTACTAACAAGGAATGACTGCTGTAGGCATGATGGGCTAATAATTCCTGGACAGAGGCTGGAACTGGAAGCAACAATTAAAGGCAGGATATTACCAGGTGAAATACAGACCATTCAATACACACATCTGAACAAAGTAATTCAGAACATAACTCTATATATAATTTTCAGGTTAACTTGTGGGAAAAGAAATGTCTGTGTGTATGTTTATGCAAATAACTACTAATTCCTAGACATAAATACAAACAGATGAAGTTACAGAGCATCATGGATATCTGAACAGGGAATGGAGAAGCAATAGATAAATATAAACTGTCATGAAAAGATGGAGAAGGACAGTGAAATTACCTGACTGAAACAGTTAAGAAATGAATATGAAAAATAAAGGAGTGGTGAATTGGTGCAAAATAGTAGCCCAGAATAGAAAATGTTAGCCAGCAGCTGCTGCACAAAAGTCAAGGCGATAGATAACAAATGCAGGTGTTAAAGAGAGAGGATACATTAAAAAGGTATTGCATTGTTTTGTATGTTTTTTGTATGTTCTGACACCCTGGATACTGGGGCAATATGTTGTCTAACAAGCCTTGACCATGCAATAGCTCTGCTAGAACACAATACTTGCGTACATGGAGTGGATGAATGTGTCAGATGGGTACAGGCATAGGAAATGAGAGGGATGGAACTGCATTCATCCTATGAAGGAAGACACTGGGCTGGACTAGAATTCCATGCACATTCACCCAGGTAAAGCTACTGAAATGACACATCTCACTGGTATTAACAGACCCATGCCTACATCATGACTCATGCTTTGAGATAAAAACTTCCCATGAGTCTGAATGTCCCCGTGCCCTATGGTACATTCATAAACATAATTAAACAAGGGTCAGTCTCTGGGAAGATATAATGCAACTTTCTCATTGTCTCAAGAAAAACATACTTGTTCTCCCAAAAGCTGCTAAGCTGTTGTGCAAGGTGCCACTGTTAGATTGCACCACCACCCGGTACTGCTCCCCAGCTTCCAACTTGTGAAACATGTGATCAGAGATGTGTTTGGAGACACTCTGGGAATCAAGCTGATGGTTTTGCTGAAATATAGTCACTGTGTAGGAATCAACATCTCCACCTCCAGGGGCCCAGCTCACTTTCAGGCTGTTTGTCATGCCATTAGGTGACACATGAATGTTTCGGACCTTGCTTGGAACTGGAAAAAAACAGGGAACAAAAAGGCACCTGCTCACAAATTTCCTGTTTGACTCAGGCTTCCTAATTTTTACCTATTTTATGGCCACAGAAAAATTATTCAAAAGAGAAAGATCATTTACAGGTACAACTAATGTCATTCATGGGTAAACACAAGTAAAGTTGTAAACATTTGTGAAGGATTATTAGAAACACAATTCTATGTGTAACCTTCCTCTTGTCCATATGATGCCTTAAAAACACCTCAAAAATGAAAGCTCTTTAGGTACCCGCAGTTAGTTAGCCATTTTTTCTGTTATTATCTCTATCAGTCACTTCAGGTAGGTAAACAGAGGTGTAAAATAGGTGAGTGATTTAACTAGAGACACTAAGCAAACAACTGGCATGCATGGGAATAAAGGAAACCTAAAGGCTGACATCTCAATACAGTTCCCATGCAACAAATCCGATTCTCTGCCAACAATCAAACATTAGTAAATGCTTTTTTTATTAAGCATGGGTCACAATTTGGCTAAGTACTAGTGTGATTTTCATTGAGATCTGCTGTCTCTGAGCCAGTGTTACATAAGGTTGAAAATAATCATGGCTCACCCGTGATTTTCAGTGGTTCATTCTAGAGAAGCCTAAGCAGATTTTAAATACCACATTATTTCTTACTTGTTAGGCCTTCTATGAATGTAGCACGCTGTGCATCTCCACTGATGGTCAAAACAAGAATTTTGTATAGACGTCCTGGAGTCAGAGCTGTGAACCAATACTCCTCAATGGTGTTCCCAAGGAAAATGGGTGGGAAGATCTTCATATCATTGAAGAGGAGCTGAATCTCATACTTATCAACATCCCCCTCAGCCTTTGACCAAGTTACCTGCAGATCTTCTGTGCTCCTGTTACTAAGAGTCAGTTCCTTCACTGACTCTGGCACTGAAAAGGTGAGAAGAAAGATGGGAAACCTCAGTACTTAGTAACAGATCACAGCAAAAAGCTAGCAGCTCTGAAGTCATGCTTCTGAGCTACAATTTTTCATTCACTTCCCACAAGAAAGCAGTAGATTGCACTTATTTCGGTAGTTTGCACCTCATCTAACACTGGAAAGTCCCATTTCAGAGCAGAAGTTCACAATCTATCAGCATAAAAATAATAAATAAATAATAATGAAGCCTGCAGGGCGTTTACCTAGCCAACAAAAACTGAGTAAGACCTGCATGTACAACAAATACAGAGAAAAGAGGCCTGAGCTAGTGCCAAGTCAAGGCAATCCATCTGTATGATGCAGCACCACAATTCAGTTTCTAACTTCTTCCAGACACAGGTGAGTTATTTTTGCCCCATGTTACATCTTTGTTAATAAACTGAGTTTCTCAGCATGGCTCCTTAACTTACATACGGTGCTAGGGGAAGACTGGACCAGATCCCTGCTGGCTCCCAACTAGCCACCTTACCACTCTTGCCCCATGCTGTCCAATTTCAGTGCTTGGGGTAGTTTGAATAGAGTGAGGTCTAGTCTATCTTCTTTCCTATATATTTCCATGACCAGAAAAAACTGTTTAGTACATTCTGGCATAATTTAATGATAAATACTAAGCTCATGTGGAAAACTGTACAACTGTTTTTTTGGCTTTCAGTGTTTCAAGATTTGCTTTCCTATTTAATAGCACAGGTCTCTTCTTTCACTTCTTGTTTGTTTGTAACTTAAACACTGGTCATAAACTAAATACTGCTTCCTATATTTGAAATAATACACATTCAAAGAGTCAGAGTCAACATTCTATGTTAAAATCTTATGAGATTTTTGTTCCTGAGTATGGTAAATAAAAAAAAATACCCTGGATTGTCTCAGAATGTTTCCAGGGTGCTTACTTACTTGTTCTGCCATAGACTCTTTCACTAGTTTCATATTTCCCACTCCTTGTGCTGACCGTGACACTGTACTGCCTCCCTGGGACCAGACTGATGAACACACATTCATTTTCATCTTTTGGGACACTTTTTGTTTGGATGAAATCATTGTTGTTCCTGATGATCACTTCATAATTATCAAAATATCCAGATGCATGTAACCAGGACACCTTCAAATAGTCACTCCTGGCTGAATTGCTGACAGTAAGTCCCTGGACACTTGAAGGGACTGAAAGAAAAAAAAAAATGCAGAAACTTCCTGAAGTAACCAGAGTTGTGGTAGAGAACTATATTTGTGGTAGTTACCAGAGTTTTGTGAGGAAGTTGAAAAAGACAATAATGTGCATTCAAGCAATAAAGTAGTATCTGCAATTTCCAGGCTGCTTTTACATCTTATGACAATACAATGGTTTGCCTTTCTAATTTTGGGTCTTATAGAACTTGCTTCATTTCTGTAAGAGTAGCGAGTTCCACAGACAAACACTGATCCAAAATTTGGTTCTTGTCCTTTTGTGGCTGTTCCTTGGATTTTCACTTAGATCATGAGAAGACTAAAATTGCACTAACTTGATACTCTGTTATTTTAACACCCCTTACAATCTTCCTTTTGTTCTACTGGTTTACCAAGTGTAAAGTCTCAGTTTTTTCCACCTTGAGAAAGTTTTAAAAGGTTCTTCGTCATTATTGCCATTCCCTTTTGGAGATTTCTCTATTCCTGTTATAATATCCTTGAAAATTGCATGACCAAAACCATAGACATGTGTGTTACATTACCAAAACCAACTGACATGGGTGTTACTCATTATTGTGACACATCACTAATATTTTACTAATTAGCCTATCCTTTTCTGTTCTTTCAGTGCCTGAGTAACTTTCTGAGGAGATGCTCTGCAGAATATACTTGAAGGACCATGTAGAGGCATTAAGGGCAGGACAACACATTTGAGCCAAAACTGATACATGATTTCTGTTCACTCATAAGGACTGACATGGCTTTTATTCATGCTAAAGTATTTCCGCATGAAATAAAGCAGCAACAGGGGCATAAGAATAAAACTAAGTCTATAAAGCTGTAATTTTATGGTTTGACCCTCCAACCCCTACTCATCCATCCCAGTTTGGTCAGATATTGATAAATCATTGGTAAAGGCTATACATTAGCCATTACCAACATAACAATGGTTACA
Organism: Peucedramus taeniatus; assembly: GCA_013400575.1. Classification (NCBI taxonomy): domain Eukaryota; kingdom Metazoa; phylum Chordata; class Aves; order Passeriformes; family Fringillidae; genus Peucedramus; species Peucedramus taeniatus. The sequence continues at coordinate 20,049 of WBNO01008821.1, forward strand.
GTGACTGTACTTGCCCAGAGCATCTCTTTACCTGTCCGCTCCTGGCTGAGGGAATAGTTTTCATACTTTCCACTCTTTGTGGTTATCATCACATCATAAAGCGTCCCAGGAGTAAGGCTGCTGAAGGAACATTCACTGAATGATTTGGAAATGGTGAGAGTCTGAACAATCTTGTCATCATGAGAGAGTGTTACCAAATAACTGTCTACATCTCCAGAAGCTGGCAGCCAAGAAACACTGAGGTAGTCACTCCGACCCGAGTTATTTACTGTTACTCCAGTCACACTGGAAGGAACTGTACAATCAAGAGGAAAATAACAAAAAAAAAAAAGGCATTAACTAGCCAATTCTTATTGTTGTGTGTATCCCTGTAATGCCATCCCCTGCAAAATAAGCAGTCTGGCACTCCTGAGAAGGTCTGCACTGACTGCCTCTCAGTAACATTCATCTACTTTTTTAAATACAGTGAAGGAAATTGTCCGGGGTGGCCTGATCCCAGCACTTCTAAAATCCCAGAAGCTGAGTTATCCTCTCAAATTGCCATTCCTCAGTAATGACAATAACTGGTGAGGCTGGTAAGGCGCTGAGGCCCATAGCTGACCGTTTCATTTCCAGTGGGTTCTCTGACGCCTAGTGGACAAAACATGAATGCCACTTGTTTTCCAAGCCAGCCAGGTGAGCTTAAATGCTCTGCATTGCCAGAACTATCATCACTCAGGTACAAAATTCAGTTATTACAGGGGCAGAACTTAGACATAACGAACTCCCAAATTTTCACTGGACTCTGCTGCACTGAACTTACTTATCTCAGCAGAGAAGCTGGCCAACAGCTGTCAGAGTCAACACCCCCCCCCACCCCCGGCCCCGAGTTTACGAAATACAGTTATCTACTTTAAGTCTTTTAGTATTATTCTTCTTCTCCAGTTTTATTTCAGGCTTGTTTTGTCTTTTCACCTGAAAATAGTGGTTTTCAAGGAGAACATTGCAGAAAACTGCAGAATGCCTGGCCTTTGCAAAATTCACATAATGGGTGAAATTGTACTGTGTCGCCAAATTTTTCCTCTAAATATCCACAGAATTAGTATTACATTTCATGACTCTTTAAAACTAAAAAAATTGATACAACAGTAAATCTTGTTCTATGAAGTACAGAAGGATCTCATAATAAATAATTAGCCCTGGTGGACATTCTTTGACGCTGGATTAAAGAAAAAGAACGGATTGTGAGAAACTGAGACACAAATTCACCTCACCACCTTTAGGCAGGTTCTTGGCACACATAAGTAAGGAGCAATCATACTGCACCACCACCACCACATAGCCACCGGAACAAGAAAGTCCCTTCCAAGGAGTGATTTGCCTAGACAATTGTTCATTATTCTCAGGGCATTTTTTGTCTTTGTTACAGAGTGATCCTGCTGTAGAGTTCTCGCTGCAGTTAGAGCAGTCAGCTCTCTAAAGATATATTTACACAAATTTGGACAGACAGCATGCACATAAGGAACTATACGGATGAAACTCCTGTTTTTCTGAATTCTCAGTGCAGCGGCTTAATCACACCACCATTCTCTTAGATAAATTCAACTACCAAAAAGCATGCTGGAGTATTTTCCTTTTTACCTGTCCTTTCCTCTGCAATTGTTTGCCTTGAAGATATCCCTCCACTGACAGTGGTGACAACAACTGAATAGAGTCCTCCAGGTTTCAGGGGATAGAAGTGATATCTGTTAGTTTCACTGGGAACAGTTTCATTTTTAATGACAACATTCTCATGAATCAGTAGCACTTGGTATGAGTCTACATCTCCCAGTGCTCTTGTCCAGTTGGTGAACAAGCTGTTGGTTGATCCCTGACTTGCCACAGTCAGATCTGTCACTTGGGCTGGCACTGAAAAGGAAATTGTCATATTGTTACTGAGGAGAAACAAAATAAAACAAAACAGAATCCCCCAAAGAGCACAAGTTTAGTCACACTGAGGAAGTGCATCAAAAGAACATTCTAATTTGCAGCCAGACTCAACAGGACTAAAAATACTTTAACTGGGGCCTGCTTCCTGTCTGGGATGTGGTCTATGGGAAACTAACTAAGGCACAGAAAGGTCTTTCAGCCTTTAGCACAACTTTTCTCAGTCAGATGAAAATGATTCAAGATCAGGGAACTGAAAGCGATGGCATTTTATAAATACCATTAAATAAAAGCCATCAATTTAGGAAATCATTCAGGATTTTTGATGACTACTTCAAATGTTGTCTGTTTCTTTGATTTTCCCTTTCCTCTCCCATTCCCAATCTTTCATTTATAATAAATGGCAAACTTGTTTGAAGAATACCTCAGGCACAGTCATCTACACTGTGTCAGACCCTTTAATTTTGGGGATAACTGAGATGGATGGTTATGGTTTAACTTTTTATGTAAGAAGATCTTCAGGATACCAACTTTTATAGCATCAAAAGATGAATCATTAAACAAACATAACATTTATCTAAGCATAAGCTCATGAACTTAGCCAGACCAAAAAGGATAAAGAAATAACAAAGGAATGTAATATATAGCACAAATTTTACCCCAAATCCTCTTTCTTATTTTGGTTTGACAATATTTGGTCTAAGCAAAGAAATACAATTACTTCTAAAGATTTTTGTTTACATGTCCAAGCACAGTTGAAATAAAGAAGACTCTAATTCTATAAAATGTAATGCACTCTTCCGCTCTTGTTTTATATCAACCTTTTTGCACATAGTACTGGTTTAGCAATCATTAACAAAAGCTAGAAAGTTAGGCACATAGCTGAAGGAAATGTAAAGTTGACAAAAAAATCAATAAAAAAAATCCTTCCTGTTTTATAATGTTTTCATAACATAGTTAGCTCCAACAAGACACTAAAGTGCCACATTCCTGTTTTAAATGCTCTTTTAGTGATACTGCAGGTTTCACTGCAAGCTGACCAGTCTGGGATGGAAGTAAGACCTACTTCTGTCATATTTACAGCAATATTTTTCAAACCTAGTAAGCTGTCCTGCTGCAAGGAAGACTCGGAGGTTTGGAATGCCTATTAAAACCTATGTTCTGTCTAAATAAAGATTGTTCTTTATAACTCACTTTGAATGCAATATTGACACACAACCAGTGCCTGATGTGTTTTCAAGCACTGACTCATACCAGTGAAGTGGGACCTTTATGCCTGAACAGGTCCCCTAAAGGAGCGTAAGTCAGAAGGAAGTGAAATTCTAGTGATCTAATAACATAACAGGGAAATCAAAGTATAAGCTAAGCTTCTCAGGCCTTGGAAGGAGTTAGAAAATTTAAGTAAGGACCACCATCAACCCTAGGCATGCTTCGATTCAGACAACAAGGAGCTTGTCTTTCCCTGTGCTCTGTGAGGCCAGAGCTACATTTTAAAACTTTGCTTGCACTGGAGAACGCTCAAGTCAGTGCTTAAGCAGAGTAAAGTAACCTGTATGGTTTAAAACTTGCACATGTGTACAAAATCAGTGAGAATGGGACCTTCCTTGTGACACAGTCATCATCCTCAGTTACAAACACATATTCTGGAATCAGAAAAGTAAAAAGATTCAAAATACATCTTCAAGGTCACATATGTTTTGTGTCTGTCAACCTTGGAATGTTCCCCCTAAGGCAACATTTTCTTGTGCGGTGATGTTTCTCTTTTTCCCAGATGATGAATGCTTTGCATTAAGGAAGTGACCCTCCTGAAAATACACAATGAAAATGGTTCTTCTTATATGGAATCTTGTGCTAATGTAGATTGACTAGATATGACATAATATTTCAGAAAACTGTTTTGCCAGGAATTACACATCTATTTCCCAAAAATCTTACATAAATACAGCAAGATAACTGACAGAAATCAGAGACTCAGTCATGCAACTTTTTTACTGAAGAAACAAATGTAAGATCAAGACTTCTGAGATTTAGACACTGAGTTAATTAAGTTCACTACAAAGCAAAAAAAAAAAAAAAAATTGTTCATGGTTAACAGAAGCAAAGATTAAAACAGTTTGACAGGATGATACCTGTTCTTCCTTCTACTGAAGTCCAGTTGCTCAAAGTCCCACTAATGGTAGTGATGGTAGCTATATATTTCCTTCCTGGTATCAGGTCAGTGAAAGTGAATTCCTTAGCTTCTTTTGCAAGTTCTTTCTTCACAATAGGGAGCTCACTGACTCCCAGGGAAACCACATAGCTGTCCCATTCTGCAACAGGGGTCATCCACATGACACTAAGTGAAGATTCATTAGCATGCTTCACACGGAGCTGGAGAACAGGCTCTGGAGCTGGAAAAGTACACAGATATCACAACGAGAACAGGACTGTGTAGTGAGCACACATGCCCTATCTCAAGCTGTTGTTAAGAAATGTGTTCTGTAAGACAGAAATGTGACAGCAACAGAATATCTGCAATCAAGTGGAAATTCTTTACCTTTCTCTAGGAAGCCATTTTTGCAAACCTAGTATTTGTGTCCCTTTTACAGTAAAGGACTGTTAGCAGCAGACTTCAGCAATGCAGTATGGCAGTAATGCTTAGGTTTAAACTTACATCAGGATATATATTTTAGTGCAAATGGAAATGCAGGAAAGTCAGTGAACTTCCTCTTGAACTCTGGGTGCTGAACAGGGATATAAGACATTCGTACCATAAATCAGATCTACAACAATGTACTTCTAACAAAAAAGGATGCAAATTATAGGGTCAGGGTGACATTGATTTTCCATTGGTTTATACCTCAGTAAAGTTGGAAACACTTCAAATTTACAGTGCCATAAAAGAAAGAATCCGATTAGTGAATTTCTGTGTTCATGTGTGTGTGTGCCTGCATACCCAGCAAGCATGTCTTGCCTAATATAGTCCCTGATCTGATTTTGTCCCTGTCACATTGAAAAACAACTCACTTTCCAAGTCTGTGGGTTCATGTAAGAGAAAACTGAGTCACAACAGGGCCTAATACCTACACCACATAACAGACACATTGTGCACCTCACTGTGGGTCAAACACAGACACGATACACCCACTGCTGGATATTATTTAATGGACCATGTTCTAATCACAGAGTCATAGAATCACTTAGGTTGGAAAAGACCTCTAAAATCATTGGGACCAACTATTAATCTCTAAGCAGAGTCAATTGAAAGTAACACCATAAAGTTAAATTACTTGCAACACATGTCAAAGTAAGGAAGATAAGAATGTATCTTGCTCTGATCAAGTTTGCTACAAGTCAAAGAAAGCTTCAGTTCTGCAGCTTCTACTGGTCTTGCTGTTGTGCAAAATTAACAAAATTAAGTCCTCAGGGAATGACAGCTAAAAGTATAGTAGAAAAGGTAGGCCCCAGGAAGGGTGAGGATAAAGTAGAATGGCACTGTCCTATGTCACATTCTTCACTCAAGTTAGACTTGAGCCTTGCCTGTTATTCCTACTCCAACTCTTCCTTTCCTCTGAATTGCACTTATTCTGCATTCACTGAGCAGAAATTCTAACAAATATATAGGAATTAGTTTTTAAGTTTGAAGCAAATCAGATGTGGCCTTGACTAACACAGTACAAAAGAATTCCACTCATGTCCCTGCAATGTATATGGATTTACCTTGGAAACAAAGACTTGAACAGACTAACCCATTTTCTTTATGGAGCACAAAACCAAGAACTGGGATGTTATAGCACAGCCATACTAAGATACACCGTAGCCACATGGTTAATACACAGATTGGCAAGGAAACATACTGATGAACAATATAGGAAGACCTGTAGTGCTTTCTTTAAGACCTTTATAGGGTGCCCTACAATCAGCTACAAAATACAGCAGTGAAATTAACATGTAATGTAACACCTGAGTCACCTGAGTGACAGAATCATAATATAGTTCCCAAATATTTCACTAACAAAATATTTACAACAAAAGTTTTCACAGAACTGCTAAAATTATTTCTGTAGTTTACAAGGGAGCTCCTTTTTACTGCATTAACAGTGAAATAAGTTCGTGGATTCCCAAGTACTCTTCCATTGTTCACAGAATTGAACACTTTGCACTCTCACGGTGCCTGGACAGGCATGCTGACCTGTTCTCCCCGTGCAACTCGTCTTGCTCTGCAAATCACCGCTCTCCACAATGACTTCCACACCGTACTCCCTCCCTGGGATGAGGCCCGCATCATGGATGAGGTACTCGGTGGTGTCCTTCTCGAGGGTGGTGTTGAGCACCAGGGCTGAGCGGTTCCACAGGAGCAGGTGGTACCTCTCCCAGTCTCCCGCAGGGGGCACCCAGGTCACTCGCAGAGACCGCAGCCAGCTGCCAGCACCCGCCTGCAGCTCCAAAACTTTCTGGGGAACTGGAGAAAGAGAAAAAGCAAGTCTGAAGTGGGGCATTTCTGGTGAGATGCAAATGTACTGGCAAAACCTGTCTTGCAGCACAGCTATTGTACGAGTGCTTGGACCAGCTAGAGCAACGTGAGTTACCTTATTGGAAAGGCCGGCTTTCATTTTAAAGACAATCTTTACTCTTCCTCACACAAACCACTCACTTATTTTCCTGATGGTTTCTGACATCAGAAATGGGCAACCCCTCTTAGGGCAGGCAAAATCTCCCCTGTACACTTCTTGGATACATTTTGCAGTTTTCAGTCAAGTTCCCTCTTGTTTCCTGCACTTAAGGTCGCTTAGAAACTGGCCATCAATTTTTCACCACTAATGTTAAAACTTCAATCTCTATGGGCACAATTCTGGTACCAGCAGCAGAAATGCAAAGTCCAATGGCTTCTTTCACAGAAACAGCTTCTTCCACCTTGTATGCTCTAATTCCTCCCAGCTGTAAATAGCACTGAGCTTAAGCCAGTGGTCCATTAAAGCATCCACTCAATCCTGTCCTGTACTTCAAGAATCCTGAATTTACATGCCTAACCTTCTCCTGCCTAACTGTATACTCCTGCAGGTCACATTGGACCACTGAAGCTTTTCTGATTTTCATGGAATAATTAAATATTAGCCAGACCAAGCAGAAACTAGAAGACAGATGCAGACCTTTAGGACAGGATACCTGTAAGCTTCATATTAAGATACTCAGAGATCAGAATTGGAGCCCTGAGACCATCCACAAGTCTTAGCTGATAACTACAAGGCTAGCATCATGTTCTTATGCTTTATCTAGCTTAGTTAATATTTAATTGATCAGTAGGATCAATTAGTAGCAGAGGATTGAAACCTCTTTACTGGCATCACAAAATACACACTGGTTTCACTTCCCATGGGCATAGCTGGCTATCAGACCTAGAACTCCCATATGCCAGTGAATATGGGAAATGTGTTTCAATTTCTGAGTGAGTGGATAAAAGCACACAGTGTATTGTTAGGAAACACAGATGAACTTACATCATAACAAATAAAGTTCAGCCTGACTGGACATCATTATACCTTAATGGCACAAAGTTTCAGTCTCTGAGATGTCCATATTTCTTACTACAACATTTCTTGGCTGGTTCTGCTGCACCCTTTCAATACACAGCAATGTGTATTAAGTTCTTGGGCACCTGGCTCTCTCTGTGAGTTACAGAGGGACCCTAAGAGTCTAATCCCTTCAGCATCTGTAGACCTGACAGTCTGGACTTATAAATTTATCTTTACTCCACAGAGCTTCTGCTGAAGTGACTGTTTTCAAAGCTCTTGATGTCTGTGGTAAAGGAAGGAATTGCTTATGATCAGCATCCTTGGAAATAGAACTTATAATCCCCAACTTTAAAAGCACTGGGTCACAAAGTTGGTGGTCAGTCGTGTTAAGCGAGGGCCTGAAGTTCTCCTTCTAGATTGAAACAGTAATCTTGAAGGACTTTAATAGCAGGCTAAACAAACGAAACAGACATGCATATAAACCAGTCCAGTTTTGTACTTTCTGGACATGAAAGACTTCCAGGGCTCTTCCAGCCTGCACTGAGAATGGCGTATCAGCCAGGTATGTCAAGGATGCAACTTTCACATGAGATGTTTAATTGTAGACAATAGATATTTACTAAAACAAATACTCTGCTCTCTTACACACACATTTTCTCCCTTTTCGCCCTGAGTCCACTAGAAATTTATGTATGCATTCTTCACCAAGTTAGACATTTTTTTTTTACTATCTAGCTTTTGCTCATGCTAGGCTGGTGTGGAAAAGATGACACACCTCTAGGGCCAGTAACGCTATGGGAGAATTATGAAGGAGTTTTCAGGTTCAAAACTCATACAAAAGATACCTGAAAGAAAATTATTACTTCTAAAGAAGATAAAAAACTCATAACTCAGCTCTATCTCAGCTGCCACATGCCTTTGTTAATCCATGCTGCTTATAGTAAAGAAATCTGAGATGTAATCTTTTCCAGTTTGTAGATTTGTGTCTGGAAGAAGGAAAAAGACTAGACCTTGCAAAATTACTTTAAAGACTGATAATAATTTGACTACATGCACACTTCCCCATAATGTGACTCAGTTTATATAGTATGCTGAGCTGAATTCAAGACAACAAAGTTGGTCAGAAGTGCAGCAGTATGCAACAGACTCACTCAACTGTAAGGTCCAACAAAAATTCACGACTGCTGCCTGCTCACAAGATACGCTGGAGCTGCTTTAGGCTGTCAGATTAACTGTTGCCAGAGAGTCAGCAGGGGGTATTCCTGAAACAGTATTGTGCTCTTACTCTCATTTTGCCTGGAATCCAAATCATTTTGTCTCTTACAATGATTTGCTACAAGGCCAGCGTAGGCAAAAATTAGTTACAATGTTCTTACTGAAGAAGAAGACTTACATGTCCTGCCAGTTGCCATCCGATCGGTGAACAGTTCACCACTGATTGTGCGGGCAGTAACCTGATAAAGACGTCCTGGAGTTAGCTTGTCAAACTGCGTCTCTTTGACTGGTGGCTGCACAGTTTTGACTTCCTTAACTGATCCAAGATGAGACAGAGTGATATTATAGAAATTGAGGTTTCCTGAAGGTCTTTTCCACTTAACTTTTAAAGCATCTAAGCTGCCATCGTTAGTCACCACCAAATCTAAGACTTCAGCTGGGGCTAAAAAAAAGAAAATAAGAAAGAGAATAAAACACATTCACCACAAAACATACGACCTGCTGCCTCCCAAACTCCCATAGTTAAGTTTTGATTTTGAATAGTTATATGAGATGGAGTATGAGTTTGCCTGAACAGTGAAGTCTGGTCACAGTGCACATCACTTCCCTAAACCACTTCCCTTCCCTAAATAACTTCCCTAAATGCCTCTCATGCAAAACCACCACACTGATAAGATTTCTGTAGAAGAAATTGCATCTTACTCTTCCCAGAAATCAAGGAGAGCGAAGGCATGGCCTTTATTACCCTACGTGTTTTGACCATTGGACTCCAGTAGAATGTCATCTTATCATTACCTCTATGACCACAGAACTCCAGACCAAAAATGTTCCTGGAAAAAAAATAGTTTCTATAATTCTAGTTCTGTGAAGCAGTATTTATTTCTTTATGAAAAGAAAAAAATCCCAACAATCCACAAAAACCCATATCAAACCAACCAACTAGGCAAACAAATACCCCAAACAACCCAAATCACCATTTAATTTTAAAATTCTTAACCTGCTTCACTTTTTTTTTTCCACTTCCCTTTCACACTTTTTCTACCTTCATTTTAGCCTCTAAGTTTGTTGCAGTGGTAACTTTGGGAATTAAGTAAGCTTATGGTGTCTCTAACTTGGAATGTGAATCACTTATTGTTTTGAAATATGTCCTACAATACTATTAGGTTATGGCCTTAGCTTCTTGTTTTGTTGTGATGAATTCTGAAATCATACCTGTCCTGATCGTTTGAAAACTGCTGCTCTCTAATCCTGCAGCCTGGGTTATGATAGAGAGGTTATACAGGTGGCCTGCTGTAAGTCCTGAAAAAGTGTAGGAGGTCAGGGAACCTTCCTGGTGAATCTCATGAACTGGTACATGATTATCCAGCAACAGCAGCCTGTAATGATCCACATGTCCAGAGCCAGAAGACCACGAAACATGGATAGTGTCTGTCTTGACACTGACCTGAATATTTTTCACAGGAGATGGCACTGTTGGTATAAAAAGAACACATGTTTAAGGCCTAACGGTTATCTCCATCATTTCAGCAATTTTGAATAGATTTACTCTTGGAATATGCTGGGTTTCTTTAGGGTTACTGAAAACCTAACCCCAAATACACAACAAAAATGAGACTCTATTCTTAGCAAACTATTCTTTATGTCAATCAGAGATTCATATTTTATTTTAACTTATAATCAATAGACACTTCATAAATATATATAGCCATGTAGAAGAATTATACCAATTTTCTAATTACAAAATGCAGAAGTACAGAATACTGTAAGGGGTTTTACTTAGATGAACTACAGCAAAAGAAGTCCTACCAGTGGATCCACTTATGCGAAGTTCTGGGGTAGTCTTATTTCCAGCAACGGCACTGAGGACAATGTTGTATTTATTCCCAGGAATGAGACTGGAAAATGTATTTTCTGTTTTTGAAATTCTTCCTGGTATGGAGACTTCTTGTATCTTTTTATTATCATGATCAAGTAATACTAAGTTATACATGTCTACCTTTCCTGAGGAAGGATTCCATTGAACCTGCAAGCTTGTGAGGGTAGTTTTTTCCTTATTAATTTCCAAATGAGATGGTGGCAAGGGATCTGCAGTTAAGAGAAAAAAAAACCCAGAAAACATAAACCATTTCTTGCTTTGGGATTGTCTGAAATTTAACACAGCAGCACAAGAAATCTTCCAAAACTCTGCCTTTATTATCATCATGCTGCCAATACTTTTTGAAAAGTTTTTTCTTTCTATTTATAAAGACTGTGCATTCAAGCCAGTCCACAAGAGAGTCTTGAAGAATTCAGAACTATTACTTTTATATTTGTACACACTCACTCACACAGACATACACATAGCAAAACACTTGCACTGTGGATGTATATTGCAAGCTTGGAAATTTGCTGATAGTAAAACTGTAACAACTTTAATAAGAAAACAGCAAACATGTAAATCCAGCAAATTACACTCAGTGCCTCAGTGTAATTGTAGCTTTATAGCTGTCACAACAGATCTCATTTCCTAGCACTCACCCAGAACACTTTATCAGTTATGGCATGAGCATTTATACAATTTTAAGGGCAATGATATTTTGTTTTTAGTATTAGCTTCAACAAATTCAAACAGATTCTGATAGAATATGCTTCTGTTCTGTTGTAGTTCTGTTCATAAAAATTTTAAATAACCCAAACAGTACATTAGATATACTTTAAGGAACTAATATTGGGATTACTTCTCTGAAACCCTCAACATTCATTATGTTGCTTATTAAGACGTTCTCCAGTAAAATCACCTGTGAAATAAGATACACTCTAAAGGAAAGACAAACTGACCAAACCTATAGAATCTGGTTGCTTTTATTCTCCAGGTGCATTTCATCACTCACAAGACTTCATGCAAACCACACAAAATGTATTACATGTTGATATACTAAGGTATTGACATTTATGTCTTCCAATAAAGTTAAGAAAATGCTTATTAAGAAGGTATCATGAAACACCCAAAGCAGTGAAATCAAGCCTTCATAAGTTGGGACGTTAAAGTTTCCCAACAATTTAGGAATAAATTTGCCTACCACAAGGGTACACTCTGTGCCACTCTTTCCTAGCATCAGACCAGGAGTGTAAGGTGCATCCAGGCTGAGAACTGTAGTCTCTGTATGAACAGCCCCTCAAACACAGAAGAACAAGACTGTATTTCCAATACAATACAACTAATTTTCCAATACAGCAGTCATTGCTGCTTGGTTCCCTGAACAAAGAAGACGAAAAACTGTCAATCACATAATTAAGAAATGCAATGTAAAGGCTGAAAGGATGAAGCTGAACCTACCCCCCCACCCACAAATACATAAGTACGAGGGCCTTATGAGCCTTTAAGCTGCTTTTTCTTCAAATTCTGGATGGTGTGGAAGGTTTAAAAAATTCCTACAAAACTCTGTTGAGAACAGAGTAGTGCCAAGTTTTGGTGGTATACTTTTTCAACCAAATACATTAGGAATGTCAAGAAAGCATCTCCTTCCTTGGAAATATTCAAAAACTGACCGGACATGCTCCTGGGCAACCAGATCCAGGTGGCCCTGCTTGAGCCAGGCACTTGGACCAGATTTCCTCTAGAGGTCCCCTCCAGCCTCAACCTTTCTGTGGCTCTGAAAAATATTGTGTCCCCATGAACCTACGTCTCTGCTGAAATTCAAATTCTTCCTTTGGACCACAGAGATGTTAGTGCTCTTCAGAAAAAGAGATAAAATTAAACTAATTGATTTACAAAATCAATCAATCCAACTAACTATCTTTTCTTGACCACTTTCTTAAAGGCCAAACTAAGTCTGCTTAAATCTGAAAAAGAGGAAAGTAATAATAAAAATCAATTCAAAAACCAAGCACATCAAACTTCTGGCCAAACAGTTAAAACTTCACCCAGTTACAGCAACTGAAACATGAGGTTTTAATGAAAAGTGTCAGGAAATCTTAACAATAGGCTTGACTACCAGCTCCACCTATAATATATACTAAGCCACTAAAGACTATTAAGTTGGCAAAAGTGAATAGTGGGGGTATAATCTTGTTCTTTGAAGGCAATTGTTCTAATCTGAAAGGTCAGACTTTGGAAGTCAGAAACAAATTCCAGCACTATATATGGTCAGATGCACAGCCAGCTGAAAAAGCTTTAATTTGACTGACATTGAGAGAACAGTCATGATAACTATCAAGAAGTTTAACCCTCTTTCTGACTAAGTTAGGACAAGGTCAACTGTTCTATAGTCCTGCAAAATTAATTACCATTGTCATCTGTATTATTTGCCGAATTTGACAAAAGAAGATATCTGCATTTTTAAAAGCACCTATGCTGTCCTGGGTAATCTGTCTTCTAAGGTGCATGAGCAAAGAAGAAAGTTGCGTGCCTAGAAGGTGAAGTTCAGAAATTCAGACTTTATCTAATCTATCTGGTCCAGAAAACAAAACACTCAGTGCTTTGTACATCCGCTAGAACAAAGGAACAATGAGACTGGGAAATGCCTGGGCTGAAAGAGCCCTGGATGGAAACAAACACTTAAAAAACCATTTACATTGTTATACAAGTCTCCGTTGGCAACGATACAACACTGATATATCACAGAAATAAAATATTTTCATCTAGATATTTTTATACCATTTGACACTATATGAATTAATGTCCCCTGGTCTACAAAGGCATCTTCCAGAGACTTAATGGTCTTTGAGTTACATTGCAACTCCATTTTCACTTTTGGGGAAGAGGATATGCTTTCTGTGCACAGGTGCTGCAGATCTAATTTATAGATAAGACTATGTCAAACTCCAATGACATGACTCCCAGACACAGCCTGTAAGCACAGAAACACACCTGCCTTATGCAGGAGAAAACAAAGAAACAACTGGGAGGTATGAGCCCAGGACTTAGTAACGGGGAATTCCTGCCAGTCTCTGTTATCTTCCTGCTGTACTATCCATTTTTTTCCTAGCTTTCCCTCTTCATAAAACATTAACCTACTTCATAAGGACTTTTCTGAAGATTAAGTAAAGAGGGTTGATTTCATTGTCTTTATTAAGCACAAATATCCACTTCTTTGGGATGACGCAACTTAGAGAATCCTTAAAACATGGTTATTTATTTTCTTCTTGTACTCTGCCTTTGAAATGATGATCATAACCTTTACATGATTACAGATGATAGGATTACACAGCCTATAGTTAGAGCCATGTCACATGTTGTTCCTACAGACGGCTAATAAATCAAATTTGTCCCAAATAACTTGAAATTTGCAGGAGTGAACACAATGGCCAGGGTATGCTTCTGGCATTTAGAGAGTTACATATTACAATGAAAAAACACTCTAACTGTATGTGTCTTAGAAGATAAAATTCTATCTTCTTTTCATTCAAATATTTAACGGATTTTCTAACAAAAAAATTATTTACTTGTAGTTCTCTCAGTACAGGAGACTTGGATTGGGCAGTAACCTAATATAGCACTGCAAAATTTTTGTAGACAAAGATTTTGAAAATAGCATTTATAAGTCTATTTTAGAAGACATAGTTGAAAGTGGGGTGATTGCCAAATTGTTTTCCATGGCTCTCTAGACCAGTATCTCAAATCTGCATTTAAATTCTGAATTGAAATTTATAAATTTAACTGTAATTTAGTATCTATCAATATACTACTGCTTTTAACTAGACCTAGTCATTCACTGAAATATCGTTATACTTGTGCACAGACATTTGGAGATTTGAGAACTTAAAATGTATCTTACTTGTAACTGGGAAAGACAAAATCCTACCATCTTTTGCCATACATCAGTTCTTAATCACAGAAATAGTTTTACTGAGAAAACAAAGAATATAACATGAAAGGACTGACAGGTGCTTTACAATGTCAGCAGCATGCTGACTAGTTGTACGGTTTTATGTGCTGTATAATGTGTATATACCTTAGAAAAAGCCCAACAAATTGTAAATATTAATATGAAGCAAATATGCAGACTTGTGCCTCCTAACATCTGTAATCTCAGTTTTGCAGTGGAAAATGTATCTGTAGCTCAGAGCTGATAAACGGTGTTATCAGCTTCTTCTTTCTTTCCTATTCTACCAAAATAGCACAAATGTCCCCACTGTGTGTGTTTCCATGGCTATTATATATGGCTTGTGGAGTGCATATGTGACTGTATTTTCCATCGTATGGATGACCTATTTTAGTTCTGCTGTACTGGATTAAATACTTGCTGTTTTAAATTAACAATCCACAGATCAAAACGTCTTGAGTAAAGAGAGGCACTTTAGAGGACTAGTGTGGATTCTTGTACCACTGTTTCACACATCATTAAACTTTAGATCCACAAGTGAAATAGAAGCTGCTTCTCCACAAAAGATTCACAAGGGTGAGTCTGGTGCTACTTGATAGTTTATGGAATCTTCATGAGCTGCACAATTATTCTATCGGAATATCAAACTTGCAAACAACATAGACCATGATTTTAATATGACATTATATACACAAAAGGCCAATATGGTCCTCTCCAAGCTTTTACATTACCACTGCAACTGTGGCATGCATTATTCATTGCTTTCACCATGAGTTCCTAGTCAGAAAAGATCACACTCCAAATTTAACCAAATTTTTTGGATTTTATGTGCTTAGCTACTCAAGTACTTTGTATAAGAAACTTGATGAAAACTAAACTCAGAACTGGCACACAAAAATTTTTACAGGATTGAGTATGAGCAAAAAGCTAGTTTCTGAACTAGGTATATAAACAAACCTGTAACTTTCTCACACTTTCTCATGTGTATTTATTGTATCAAGATGATAGAGATGTTCAAACATCATTTTGCAAAAATAAAACATAAAAGATGGGATTCCTTTCACTTCAACCAACTACACTTCAGCTTCCTGGTCTAACCTCCTTTGATAGCCAGTAGAGAAACCACCTTCAATGGACAGCTTAGCCCATCTTCCTTAGAAAAGGAGCTCAGGAAGGGAACCTCACTGAGTACCAAGGTCAGACATTGTGGTTTTGATGTCCCATGATAACTCAGTTCCACTACCATTGAAATTGGTAGAAATTTTGTTTACAAAATGGCTGGCTTCCATATTCACAGGACAATTTCCAGGAATGCATGCCTATGGACACTCAGGCTCAGTAGATAGTGAAGTTAAACTACTGTCATCAAGTTACAAAGGAACAGGTGAAAAAGAGCTTCCACGAAATTGGTTTAAAATGCTGCCCCTAGTGGAAACATAAGAGGAATAATCTTACCTCATTCTGCATTGAAAAGCTTAGTGTGGACAATACAACATGGGTTATTCAGAGGCATAATTTAGAAAAATTCTTAAGAAATAAAATATTTTGGGGCTAATTGTGTATTTTGAGCACCATGAAGCAATTCAACTCAAGGAAAGCAAGAAACCACAGAGAAATCTAAGTAGCTCTCTGCAGGAAAGATTCATGATCCCTCTATCCTTATTTCATGCTTTTGTCTGATCTCTGCTATTCAAAATCCAAATGTAAACCTCAATTCAACTATGGTATACCAAATATCAGTATTTCAACTTAAACTTTATTCAGACTTTTCACTTTGATGTCAGCTACATAATATGACTAATGATCAGCTGCTTCCAATCACTTTCATTGTACAGCCTTGAAAAATCTATTTAGTGATAAAAAAGTCATAAATGGCATGTACAAGCTTCTGTGTTAATGGTTATGCATTAATCAAAATGTGCTCTAAAGTGGTATCTGGTCCCCTTCTATGTGAGTGTTCAATAATAGAACTTTACTATATAGAAATGATGGTGATTTATACCTGTCTCTTTGATAATAGTTGATCTATTCTTTCAATTTTCACATTAAAAGTCATCAACATCAATATTAAAAATGATCAGAATGATGCTCAATAAATTTATATCACTGTCTGCATAGAAACTATTACTCATTTTTACCAAATCACATCACTTGTGCTCAGTGTACAGCTATGACACCAGCAGACTTGTCAATGGATTTTTTTAAACTTGAGTTACCACAGCAAATTACAGGAGAGTATTTAGTGCATTTATATGGTTAATGCAGGAAAAAGGCTCTGACAGAAAGCAACACCTCTGAACAGGTAATTGTGAAGTACTTGGCTGTTGTAATCTTCAATACTAATATTAAGTACCTTTCTAAAACTAACACCTTAGGAGCAAATCAGAGAGGCATTTAATGATGGACTTCATTTAAGACGTCTTTGTTTTGGGTCTTGAACTACTGCCTTTAAGAGGTTGAACAGTATTATATTTAATCATCTTCAAAAAAATAGAAATATAGGTACAAAGATGCCAGTTGTGCCACTGCAGCTGTTGTCGTTCAATGTTGTCCATTGCTTCACAGCTGAATTGTTCCCATGCCCCCACAAACATGAATGCAGAAAGGGGGCTTTCCTTGGCAGCCCTCTGGCAGGCTGCTGGACCATTTTTACAGCCAGTCATGGATGTGCTACTGTAAGTGCTCTGTACACAACTGTATATCATAACACCTCACTGGTGATATGCAAGGAAAACATATAAGAAGGAAGATTCAGCCTTACTTTCTGAGTTTTAGACTCTGGTTAGAAGAATAAAAGTATGGAAATGGGCGGAAGCAGTAAGTTATCCCTGAAGATTTACCTGCTATGAAATAGATTGTATTTTAAACACAGTAAATAAACTGTCAGCTGAGGAACTATGACAACAATATATCTGCATGAGCACAAGGGATGTTATGGGCTACTATCACAAAAAACATTTTTTCTGACTTAATATCCTCACAGCACCTTCTTTCAAGCCTGCTGGGTTAACTGTCGGCAGGAGTTACTTCTGGCAGCGGGCTAAAGAGAACTCAAGCGTAGGGCTGCTATGTTCAGCAAACACTGTCCACTTGCAGTAGCTGTAAATGCATCGCTCTCCTCCTCCTCTTGGAGCCGGCCGAAGCAAGGGGAGGAAAAGGAAAAGCCAGGCGTCCCTNNNNCCGTGCCCGCGCCCGTACCTGTCTGCAGGGAGATGTTGAGAGCCTCGCCGCCGGCGAGCGGCTCGATGCGCAGGTGGTACCAGGTCCCGGCCTCCAGGCCCCGCAGGGTGCAGCCGTAGGTGCCGTTGCCCGCGGGGGCGGGCTGGCAGCCGGCCGCCTCCCCGTCCTCGGAGCTCCCGCTCAGGCTGAAGTTGCAGGCGCGGCCCGCGGCGCCCCAGCGCAGCCGAACGCTCTGCCCGGCGACGCTCCGCTCCGTCAGGTTGGCACTGCATCCCG
>WBNO01008821.1:38118-143805 GCA_013400575.1 Peucedramus taeniatus
CTGCTGCATGCGCTCGGGGCTGCCCCGGCCGCCGAGCCGCCTCCCTGACACCGGCCTGGGGTGGGGGGGCTGCCCGCCCGCGGCTGAGGAGGAGCGGAGGAGGCGGGGGAGGCGGCCGCCGCTTCCCACGCTGCCATTCTGACCCGGGCTGACTCTCCCGGAGCCCTTCCCGCCGACTTCCGCAATCAAGAGGCGATTTCCTCGCGTCTCGCTGCGGGGGGCGAAGCTCGGCGACTCGGGACCTGCCGCCCACCGGGCAGGCCACCGGCCTCGGGGTGCCGCCCCTCTCTCCTTCAGGATCCCATCTTCCTCCCGGCTCCTCTCCCACCCCACCTCCCTTCCTTCCTCGATGCTTCCTCCTCTTGTCGGTTTTCCCCTGTGTCTTGTCTTCCCAAGCGTTCCCCCCGGCGCACGGGGCCCTTCAGCGGTGCCCTTGTTGGGGGGCAGCACTCTTGTCTCACGCTGGCTGCGCCTCACCTGGCGCTGCCTTGCCTTGTCTCATGGTTGCATCGCCTCACAATGTCTTCTTGCCTCTGCCCCACCTCGCAGCTGCCTTGTCTCATGCTGGTCTTGCCTCTTGCCTGCCTTACCTCACAGCCACCTTGCCTCCTGCGGCTCCTTCTCCTGCCTGTCACTCCTCTTGGCCATCTCGACTGATGCTTGCTTCATTCCATGGCCACCTCACCTCACCTCTCATGTCTGCTCTGCTCACACCTGCCACCCTTCACAGCCGTCCCTCCTCCGGCCCACCCTCCTCTTGGCCTCAGCTGTCAGTGACCCACCACTCCAGTTCCCCATCCCAAACTCTGATGGTTTTAAGGGTTAACCATAGATCACCAAGGCCTCCATTCTCTCGCTGGCCATGTGGCACTGCAGCCAGAGGCCTTGCACGCAGGAGAGTTCAGCAGAGGCCAGCTGAGCTCCTGCCTGCAGCAGCAGAGTCTGTGGGCAGCTAAGTCATCTCTGCTTTCTATTTCAGCTTGTGTCCTCGAAACAATTCCTTCCCACATCCCCTGAATAACTCCCAAGCTAAAATTACACACACCATGGAAAGTAAGAAAGTCTCCCTGTCTCAGACTGCACCAATAAAGTTGTGTGCAACTCCGAGTTGGCTACTGCCAAAATGAAAACTTTCCATTTCTGTCATGCATACCCATTTCCTTCTTCACATTTCAGCCTCTGAGAACTCACATGTCAGTGTGTACACGGGGAGACAGAGAAGAAGTGTAGAAAGAAGCATTTTTGCACCTTCAGCTATTCAAATACACAATAGCAGCCATGGCGTGAATTTGGGAATGCACAAAAGAGAAGGAAATGGACGTTTACTTGCTTCAATGGGAATGGTATTTTTCTGCATCTTTCTGTACTGCATTATGCGTGTGGGATATTAACTTTTAAAAGCAGTACCTCAAGCAAATTCAACACCATCTCTGCATCACTTTTGCCCTTTTTGAGGGAGAAAAAGGTTCTAGGTTCTACAAACATTAGTCTGCCTTTTAGGGGAGCTGCTGCTCTAGGATTTTTCTGGGCACTAGCCTGTCAAACAAGATACAAATATCTGAAAAACTTCAGCTGTTCTTCTGTTCTGAAATCAAAAGTCTGAGCACTCAAGGGTGTTACCTGCACCCACAGAAAATTTCATCTGTCCCAGTGGAGCTCCATGCCTGGTCCTAGGGACATGGTACTGAAAGTATTATGCTGTACTTTGCAAAGCTGAGGGTAGTTAATAATTTTATACTCATTGCCTTAAGTGACAATATAAATCTGTGTTGGTTATTATGCCACAGAAGAAGATCTCCTTTGGAAGAGATGTTTTACATACTTCAGACAGAAGGAGGAACCAAATCCCAAAGAGCTAGCACAAGGATAATCATACCATTGATAGGAAACACAAGGTGTGTTTCTTAGACCTAAACTGGGACTAAAATGACATAGATGTCTTGTAATAATTTAAGGTGAGAGTTTTACTGTTTGATTTCTTATTTAGGGGATTGTGCTTTTTGGGCTTAACAGCATAAACCACACCAATACTTTTCCAGTACTGGAGAAGTGCAAATCTGAAGGCTTATTTGGATGTCTGGATTACTTCAAAACCCTCTCTGAAAATTAAAACATTCAGGATAACCTGCCTTTTCTTAAAAAGGAGCTCACATTATTCTAAGGATTTTTGAAAACATCCATGACCTGAACTTCAAGGGAAGATATAATTTGGATATTTAGATGTAAGTTGTTTAAGTAGATGTAATAAGTAAAAGGAAAAAGAAGCATAATTAACACTGCAAACATAAAATTCAGGAGAAAAATTGAAACCTACCACAAGTAAAACTTAAAAACTTTTGGAAATAAATACCTGTTTGTCTCTTCTAGCTAGCATAAGATAATTTGTGGAGGAAAATGAATATCGCTTCTTCTCAGAAGTGCTCATAATTCAGAAGTTCCTAATTTATTGCTCTTACTCTTGCTATGATAAAAGTTTTACTTTTCTGTATTAGTAGGAAAGTACTGGTTTATTACAGGTTTTGACACCTCCTTCTGTATGTTATCCAGCAAAAGTTGCTACATGGGTAAGGTCTGACACAGATGTCTATGCCAGCACTGGAATAAAACATGAGAGGTCCATCATTCACTGGTGGAAATATATTTATATAGAATAGCCAACATAATACAAGTAATTATTTCCAGATTGGTATTGAATAAATGGGCTTTTAGTAAATCAGCAGTCACACAGCCTTTAACACTTACTGACCTGTGTGGCAAGCCAAGAAATTAATTAAACTGAAAAAAGAACTGGAAGTGAGTTTTGGGAGTTGCCGGACATGTCTCTAATAGCAGGCTCCAAAGTCCCTTTCAGACACTTTCCCAAGGTTTCCTGACTTTTTTTTTTTTTTTTAACACCAACCTCTCTGTCTCTCTAATCAAGAGGAAATGGGCTTTGCATAGCTTTTGTCATGGATTCAAAGTGCAAGCTGCAGTTTTACTTGAAATCCAAGGCAGCTCTAAACCAAACATTTTGTTCAATTGAAATGTCACTATTGTCCCCCCCAAAATGGGTATGTGCACAGCCAAATAACAACATGGCTTTACTTCTGCAAACAAGAGGCCCCAGCCTGGGCAAATGAGTTCATAGAAGGTATTGTCTTCCTCACAACAATACTCAGCACTTAGTCTGTGTGTTTTTAAAGTATTGTGTTAAATCCAGTTAATCCTTTAAACATCCCTGAAGTTTGACAAAAAATGTTTTTAACTCTACTCTAAAGACTGGGAAACAGAAAGGGAGGCCAAAGATTCTAAGTTTGTGTGTCTAAATTGGTATATCTAGATTCAAATGTCCAGAGCCATTTGGAGGCTACAAGAGAAAGCTGTTACTGATTTTTTTCTTTCATAGATATGTTTAGACAGCTTATCATCAGAATTCTGGTTTGAAAGTTTTGACCTAAGCAGCTTGTTCAGTGCAAATGATGTGCTTCAGGAGGTGAAGCAGGGTAGAAACACAAGAGACAGTAGTGTTTGTTAAAATGGTGCCATTTCTCTTGCTTTGGCAGGATTATGTAGTAGTGTTGGAGGCAGTTTGAGTAATACCTGTTTTTATAGGACATTTCCATTTGGAAGGAACAAGTATTCTGTGCAGGAGGTAAGCAACAATGAACAGAGGGCATGAGGAAATAAGCTCAGCCTGCATGCACTGAGACAGAAAGATCATATTTAAAAAGAGCTACATCAGCTGTGGAATGGGGTGCAGTGCATCCATCCTGGGCTCAGTCCCTTCCCCTCATCAGCATCAGAACAGTGGTTTTGGGGTCCATAAACCATCAGGTTTGTGGACCCTGACACTCTGTCCACAGCCTTCTCAAACATAAACTTCATTCATTTCTTAGTCTTATCTGCTTCAACACACAATAGTAACTGAAGCATGTTTGCCTGCCCCAATACATTGAATGTAGTGTGGTCTCCTGGAAGATAAGCCACAGGGAATTTAGGGATTTTCAGTCCTAAACCACTATGTGATAATAGTGATAGAGAGATCAATAATGTCCTGCATGCTTTAGTTTTAACTGCCTGTACACATTTTGCCAGTGGTGATTCCAGATTTGCTCTCACATTACTGAACTGAGTCTTGCAAAAAAGGAAGACTGGAAATTGATTTGGAGCAAATGGCTTGCCATGTGCTCCTTCTACAGCTGGGGCTGGCAGCTCCATTCCCCTTCTCTGCCAGGGTGGTTTGTGGCCGGACAGAGCAGAGACCAAGAAGTGTCTGTGTGTTTCCACTCTGCCTATCAGCCAGTAGATAAGCTGACCATGGCCAAGGCCAGGGTTCCTTTCGAGGCCAGTTAAAGCATTTGGATTTCTCTTGCTTTGATCTGTAAACAATGTATGTAATTATCTGTAAATAAGCTCGTTGCATACTGTAATTCTTAGCATGTAATTAGAGCTAGACCCTCACATCATGCAACAAACAATACCAGAGCCCAAGTCACTGAGAGCAGATACCCAGACTCCTGTGGGTTCTGCCACATCCAGGAGCTTTCCATTGCTTCTCACATATCCTGATAATTTCCCTTGAACTTTTCCCAATGCAACATGTGCACCAGGACTGGGCTGTACAGAACAGGCAGAAATTTTGCAGCCATGCTTCTAGCAAAGGACGCTGTCAGAATGAACATCAAAATAAAGCATCCCACCAAAAAAAGAACAAAGCTTAGTCCTTTACCTATTTTTTTTCAGGTTTTGATTTGTTGTTTTTTTAAGCCCACAAAATATCCACTTGTAATAGCTATCAGGCTCCACAGAGTGGAGCAGGCTTTATAAAAATCAGTAATTCTTCTGTCTTACCTCTTCTGTAGTGCTAGAGTACTGAAGAGTGGTTGTTGGAATCCAGGCTTTCTCTGTTACTGCAGATTTCAAGTCAAAGTAGAGGTTTTCAATGGGATTTTTACTGAAGTGTTCAGTCACATTTCTGATGAGCATCTCTGTGCTACTCTTCAACACATTTTCAGGCCTAGAAGTAACAGCATTTGAAGAGGGGGATGTAGTTCTAGTACTCCACACAGAAGTGTCTGCATCTTGGAGATCTAAAACAAACAACGGAAAATGATTAAAATAACCTCTACATTTTTATAAACAATTCATTAGATGCAATAAATATGGCTGATACAACTTCCAAATAGTTTAAGTGCACCTGTCAGTTCTATAGTTTTTTTTTTCTGTGCAAATGTGTTTTTGCATCAATACCAAACCTGACAAACACAACCAGAAAAAAATTAATGTCCCTGAACACTCATACCATTAAATTTAAATATAGTCTGTCAGTGATTCTGAAGGGAAGAGAAAGGTTGTACTTTGTTATTAACAGCACAATTCTTTTCATTTGCAACTTTTCCACTTGCTTGTATCTATCAAATGGCACACAGTACCAGCTTTAAATTGTCAACCCTCTCCCCTCCTTTCTAAGTGCATGGGCCAGAGTCACATCTGCCTTTTACTGGTATAAGTTTAAAACATGTCTTTGTTGAGTATAAGATTCTTCAAGATATTTTTTTCTCAACGTATGTGTTCAAGTTAAGTTCCTTGTGCTCACATGAACATTTCTCTTGCTTTCTAAAATCAGTCCTATGCTGACCCCATGCTAGTTCCTGACTGCTGCCTTCCCAAGGCTCAGCTAATGATCTATCACTTAACTGAAGTATCTGTAAATATGGTAGTGGATTCGCTTTTTTAGTCACGTATCCTTCAGAGAAAGCCAAAGTTGCAATTAGAGCTCAGGAAAGATTTTACTACACATTTTTCCTCCACATTTTCATGGCTCTTCCTCCCCATTGGTATGTATTTAATATCCTTTCTTTGTGGCAGTGAGGGCAGGGTTCAAGCTGTGGTGGCCTCTACATCTGGTAGCATCACATTTCAGCTAAACTATTGGAATTACTCACTGGCCCCTTCTCACAAAAACTGCACTGCCATTGCTGTAACACAGCTAGTGTGTATTGGCTCGATGCCCAAGACACTTTGTCTGTCCTTGAACTGGGGTCTCCAGAATGACAGAACCTTGTTTTGCTACTGAGCCACTGGGCTGTTTGCCATTTATAACAATTTTAGCTCACAAATCCTTTAAAAACCAAGTAGTGACTGGGTTAACTTGCAGCAGAAGCTTTCAAATGCAATTACTTGGTGTGCAATTATGATGTCTTAGCTGGGCAACATGTGATTACCTCTTACCCAAAGGAGCAGTGAGTGAGCATCCACAAAATCAACATTATCTGTTTTTTTTTGTATATGTGTAAATATATATGTTAACATCTTTCTGTAAAGAAATTTGCAGCACTCTGATTTGCACAAAAAAGTGAGATTGTAAACCCTAGTAGGAGACGTTTCCATGCAAGTGTTTGCTGTGCTTGACAGCACAGTGAGTTCACTTGGTACATGGTTCTGGAACTTTTTGAAAAGTAGTGGTTTACTGGAATGGGTTGGTATCTAGAGCAGATATTTTCCTTCCTTTTATCTAATTGTACTTCTCTGGAAATAAAAAAAATCCAAGTCTCCATTAAATTACAAAAAATATTGATTAAATATTTTTCCAAATCAAGGCAGTGAAAACAATACTACAAATCTAATTCTTCTCTCTTACACTTGTGAAAAGGGTTTAATCAAAACCTCAGATCTCGTCCAACTCTACACAATCATCTTCATGCTGCTGCCTTTGCATAACCCCCTGTAGAGAGCCTGAGGAGCAGAGTCTGCTGTGGTCCCTTGTCAGATACCTTCATGGTTCCCACCAGAAGGACAGGAACCTTGTGCTCATGCTGCTGCAACAAACCCATTATCTGACAAAAGTCCAGACTTAGTCTAGATTCCATGACAGTCATTTTTCCTGGAGATCTCCTATTTGTTATGGGTCTCTGAAAGTCTACAGTAGGCAACTAGAAATCCTAGCCCGAGGACTTGGAAAGATCTCCATGCCTCTCAGATATCTTTGAGATATCTCTGAGATATTCTCTCCTACTTCAGCAGGAAGTAGAACTTACTGATCGAAAGCAAAAAAAGGGTATATCTGCACTCGGCAATCTCTTAGGAAAAAAGGCCACACAGTTGGGTTCCTAAATATATATTTACACACCCAACATGAAGAAGCACTAAAAAAAAAAAATCTTAACTTAATTTTCAGAAAAATAGCAGTGATTCCAGCAAGAAGGCATTTGCATTCCAGTGCAATTGTGCTTTAGGAAAGCTGCTTCTCCATAAAAAGGAAGCTTGTGCTGCCAGTGACATTTATGGGACTCAGCAGCCAGGGAATAACTGGCATTCTTAGTGCAGAAGCTGAGGGGAGAGCTCAACAGTCCTGGAAACAAAATACTTGGTCCTCAGAAAAGCTCCACCACCTCACAGAGGTCCCATGAACAAGCATTTGGTCACTGCATGACCCAAACTTTCATGTTAAGTTTTGGGCTATTCTGGATTTCCAGCTAAAAGTCCTTTCCCAGAAAAGACTGTTACAGTCTGTTACCTGTAACGTTGTGTACAGAACTATGCCATACTGGAACTTCAGATATATGTACCAGTATTTTCCCTATATCCTACAGTGGGCTGACTAATGGGGTTCATATCTGTTACCCACTTTAAGAAAGTCAGAATCCACATTAATATTCTAAGTAAAGCCACTATTGTGATCCTACCATAAGGACCTTCATAGCCCTTCTTCAGTAGCAGGCACTTTAAAAAGAAAAATGCATATTATAAGGCTGACGTAGCTGATTTCTACACAACTTGAGTTCCAAATTTTTTAACCAGAAAAAAATCACCTCCTCTCTGGACATCTGTGAAGTATACAGAAATCTCAACAGTGGTATTTTTCAGATGTGTTTAGCATTGTTCCAGCATCCTCTTTGGAAATCAGTCATAAAACTGATCTTGGAACAGGACAGCAGCACTGACACTGATGCTGATCACTAGTGGCTGCATGATATACAGTGTGTGAACATAATATTGTAATAATCAGTAGCACACCCAGGAGAAATGATGTTCTGACTAAGTGCATATTTCATCCATGGCGTGTACTGCAAACTACATCCATCTGCACAGCAGCAGGCTGCTTACAAGGAAGGGGCTTCCATACGTTTGCATGTATGAATAGCAAAAGTGCTGCTTAGTTATCAAGAACTGAGAACTCTACAGTGGTGCTTTCAGACTTAGTGAGCTGGCAGTGCAGCTTTCTGAAATAGCTTACATTGTACTGATCTGCCTACTCTATTAGAGCACAGTTTCAGAAAACTAAGGCTGAACTGCTGGTGAAACATAATTGAATCAGGTATTTAGTGTATAAGATACAAAATACTCAATAAAACTGCATCTAACTCTCTGCAAGACTTGAAACAAGAAGGGGTTGCTTTAAGATCTCTTTATATGTAGGACAAAATGAATCATCTTTTTAGCTGTCTAACTACTTGTAAATAAAAAAAAAACTAATTCAGATTTCTATTGTATTTCAGAGTATGACAGGAAAAAATCCTCTAAACGTCCTTTCTTTCCCATTCAATATGACTTTTAAA
This sequence comes from Peucedramus taeniatus, assembly GCA_013400575.1. Lineage (NCBI taxonomy): Eukaryota > Metazoa > Chordata > Aves > Passeriformes > Fringillidae > Peucedramus > Peucedramus taeniatus. The sequence continues at coordinate 46,656 of WBNO01008821.1, forward strand.
GCCTGCAAAATCTGTGCTGCTTGAAAATTTTTTCTTTCTTTATTTGAATGCTGTAGAAGTTAGTATCATTTGTATCTTATATCAGACAGGTCGAATGTCTCCAAATTCCAGTCTAATCCTGAGCTGCTCTTTTACCTGCTTGTTTTTGAAATGCTGAAGTAGCCACTGAAAGGTTCTTTCAGCATCAGTGGTAGCAGAACATCCATATAACTATGATGATAACACCATTGCTTTACCAGCCCTACTTCTGACATTATGGGTAGTTCCAGCTCACCCTGAAGTGGATTTTTGGTCACTGGAAGGGGCATCTAGACTCCACTAACTCCATGGATTACACCTCTACTGAAGAGAGCTCAGATACCCAGGAATTACATAGACACCTAGGTCTTGGTTCAGTTGCCTAAACCTAGTGGAATCTGAACTGCCCTAGGGCATCTGAGGCATCTGCCCAGGGCTCTCATAACATTTATGGGAGACCTACATCTTTCTGGGCTGGCAGCCACAGATCAGGTGGAATACTGTGGAACATCTCAAATGACAAAAAGCACCTTGTTGAGATAAGTGAAATAATCCCTTCCTTCAGACACCTACATTTAGACACCTGGAAGTTCAAACCCACTCCAGCTTCTACATGAAGGTCCACAGAAAATAAAGGGAGAGAATGTAATAATGAAAAATACCAGTATAGTTGTTTGGAATTGGTGTCTTTGTTAGCACTAGCAGAAGATGAAATCATAAAGCAGGACATGCCTGATTGCTCTGGGAAGCTGTGCCTATTGTTCCATTTTTTCCCTATGAAAGTAGCTGAGCTGGTTTTGTTCTATATTCTTTGTGCTGTGGCTCATTGAGACTGAAAATTTACAGAACCCAAAGACCTAGGCTGCACTGCAGATTTCTTCCTTTCTTTTCAGGAAATCTAAACCCGCATTTATCTTTGAGCTTCTGTCAGTATGGTATTGGACTTTGTACAAATCTTGTAATTATGTCCAAGGATCTGACATTGATGCCTCTCTTAATCCAGGTGGAGCTCAGCAGAAGTGGTCAGCCATGTATTTCTTTGACCAAAGAAAGAAGATTCAAGTAATTTTTGATATTTCATGGTTTCACATAGATGTTAGCAAACTCTTATACTTACAAACCCCTATAAAATAACTTGGAGAGATTAAAATGAATTTCAGTGAATATATTTTAGGAAAAATGTTTTGGGTCAGCTTAAAGGTGGAATGAAAATATTGTTTATCACTGTTCTAATTTATCCTGAAGAAATTTGTAAAACTTAACATACACAAAAGTTACAACTGGTAGTGAACTTACGTATGGATTATTGCAGTATCTACAAACACTAAAAGTGAGGAAAGCTTAAAGCCTAAAGATATTTAATTTACATTACTTCAAAAATAGGTAAGAGTTGCTGCCTTTTTTGTGCTTCTACCACCTTTCTTTGGTGCTCTTCCACCTTCCCAAGAGTCCCAAGAAGATGTATGTGTCTTCCCTTCCCATGTTCTGCAGTTGCTACTGCTGCTCCAGTGGCTCAGAGCATGCTTGGAGTATGCACTGCTCTAGTCCCTTCTGTGCTCCATTACAGCCAATGATGCATCAGCAGTGGGATGTGAACTTAATTAGCTGAAGTTCTGATTATGAAGCAGCTAAACTGAAAGGAGGATAAGGGGAAGAGAGAACCTTATGTGAAAGAAATGACCCCAGACAAGAACCAAGGGTAGAAAAGGGGGAAGGAACAGCATGAACATCAGATGGCACATCAGACTTCAGCTCATACCTGGTATCTGGTATTTTATCTATTTCAGGCTGGAAACAAACAAGAGATAGAAAGATGTTCTAGTTGTTATTTAAATTCCTTGTCCAAAATGTTTTATGTCTTTGTAGATCCCACTATGGTTCTTCAGTGCTTGGCACACAGCTGTAAGTAAATCCTCCACAAAATCAGCTACTCTTTTTGAATGTCTCAATATCCACAGCTCTAGGATTGTCCCTACCATGTATGATATGACAGAAGAGAAATGCAGTGAAGGGAATCATCTTACAAAACACTTCTTGTCACCTTCTATATCTGGACTGCTCTACAGCCTGTGTGACAGTCTCTAGAGCTCAGTGCATAACTGCAGCATACAGCCTGGCCTTCTGTCTACTCATATGAAGTAATTCCCTACTTAATGAATAATTTTTGGTTTTGAGCACTGGTTTTGAGGTTTGCTGTTAATATTCAAGGTGCCACATAGCATTGCATCTGTTCTTAATTGGATATTTTATCAAAATTAACCTACCCAGAACAAAAGAAGCTTGTAAGAATTGCTTATGCAGCTCAGGAGTGACATCAGTGTTAGTCTGTCAACATTAATTTGTTCCACAAGTGTTATTTACATGCAACAGTCTTTGTTCTTTTCAGTCATCCTGCCTTCTACCTCTTCACCTGCCCCATCTTTTCCTCTTGCCTGTTTCCATTCCTGTTCCTTCTCCTGGTTTCTGAGCTTAGAAAAGCTCTGAACTCAACAGTGGGCTGGTGAAAAGAAGGCTTTAGCGTTACAGAGATGTTTTCTCTCTCTGCCCAGAGTGTCCTCACGAATTTGGTGGAAAATGAAGTCTCACTTTCTCAAGGGATACTGATATCTTATGACCATTCTTCATGCTAGCTGTTTCAGCTGGAGGCCAGATTCAAACATGAGTTTGTGTGAGAAGGACTTTGCTGCTAGATTTGGAATTACCTCTGAGTGAGCAGAGATGGGTTACATTCCCAAATTGATTCTGTTTTCCACAAACAGTCATTTAGGTCAGGACTGTTACAAAACATGTAAATTCAAACACATCTCAGATGGCTAATTTGAAATCCAGATCCAAGCTCAGACTTTCCCCAGGCTCAGAAAAATCATGTTTGATATCTGAGTAAGGTTCAGTATAAAAGGTAGTAGCAGTTACTGGGTTTGGAGCTTGTATTCTATCTGGGGTGATGTTTGGGATGCAATTCAGTGAGCTAGTCCCATGCCAAAATAGAACTCTTTTTATGAGTACTGTGAAAATAGAGAGTAAATTATAGCAAAATGTCGTCTTAGTCAGGAGTAGAAAAACTTACAGCCATTTTAGCTCCAAAGATTTTGCTCAGTTTTTACTATCTTGGCTAAATATAGACCAAATATGTTATTTTAGGCCGATCCACTTCTGCTTGTACTGAAAGCAGATAGATCCTCTTGGAAGACTAATTTTACACATTTAGCATTGAAGATTTTGACATGCATATGGATGCCATGACCAGAATTTGGGACATTAGATATTGTTCTCGTAGTACTTACTACTATTTGAAATATTAATCCCTTTGCACTACTTCCACTTTATGAGTTTCTTATATTCCCAAAATTCTTAGTTAGGTATTGAGGATTATAATGTTTTGTTGATTTTTCAGCAGAGCTTCCCAGAGCTGTCAAAAATAAGGTAAGTAACACTCTTAGAAAGGATTTACAGGCCTGTCTAAGGAGAGGATTTCAGGGAAACCAAGGTAAATTCATTTAAGAACTGAGCACAGTAAACAGATGAGAAGGCGCTTTAATCTCCCATGACAATTGTCTTAGTGCTTATTGGTCTTAAATTGCTTCTCCTCTGAGGATGATCAAGAAAAGTGTGTAAGGTTACTTTAGCTTTGTTAGGCCACACTCCATCCAGCTATTTAAAGGAAATAACACTACCTGTGCACCTCATCTGAACTTTTCACAATGTCTTTGAAAATGCAAGCCATATGCACCCCACAGGATTTCAAATGATTTTGCCTTTTTAATCTCTAACATATACGGGAGGGCTGGGATGGCATCATGGTCACTTTTCCATTCCCTGATTCTGCAAGCCTTATCCTTTCATACCTCTACTTAGGTGAGTAGTCCTGGTCCTATGAGTAGAGTTCTGCAAGTACAAATTTGCTGAAAAAAATGGTACCCTGCCTTACAATAACTAGGAGTTCAGAAAGAATGAGAATTTGGTTTAAACATTCTGAAAACTTGGACATATGCAACAGTTTTGAGCCATAAAACATTTCTTTAACCCTGTAAAGACAAGAATTAACAGTAAAAAGATGTTTGTAGGTTGTTCTTATTTACTATGAAGAATTGCTTAATAGTGCACAAGAACAATATTAAGAGGATTGCCCAGGATTGATAATGGGACATTGAAGAATGCATTATCAAGCAGTATTCAAACCACTGTACCTTCCATTTTGCCATAGATATGGAAACCCACAACTACACAATATACTGCTACAGGTCTGTAGGTATGTGCACAGAGCTTTGCATTTCAAGGTACTAATCCAAGAATTTCTGAGACTTTTGATTCAGTTCATTATTCTCAGGATTTTGAGTGCTCTCATGTACATGGCATCTAAGAGCAAAATTACACAGAGTAAATATGTAAATGTGTAAGCCATGACTGTTCTAATCATGCATTTAGGTTAATCAGAGAAATAATTGTGCATGTTTGATTTTCAGATGTCTTCTTGCTCTCGACAGATTGAATCTGGATTTGTATGATAAAATGAATGGGGAGGAGAACTTCTTCGCATCCACATATTTGAAAAGTACTAGGAATCAGTACCCTTAGTTTAGAAATGGAAAAAGGAAATGACACAATAATAGTGAGCTGAGGTTACATATAAGCACATTGATCCAAAGATTGGGAGTAGACAAAAGGAGAGACATCCTGAAAATATAAAGTGGATTAAAAACTCTACCAGCTGTGAGAAAGACAGCACTCATCTCAGCTGTTCTTTAATAGTTCTCAAAATGCTTTTCAGCTGTGAAAAACATCCTTCTGTATGAATAAAATATCACAACTTTTCACATTTGAGTTATCATAACAGAGACATTTTTGTTACCAAAACTCCTAGGATATTTTCTTGAAGGAATAACTCACCTTGCTTTGAGCACAGATTTACATAAACAGGTTTTCCCGTTTCGCTGGCTTTTAGCTGCATCCATGTGTGAAGGTATTTTTTACTCCGCTTGGCCATTACCTTCTGGCCTTGTTTTGTGAGGAAAAGAGAGCTGTTGGCCACCTTCAGGAGCCCATCCTCGTGGCAATTCCACCTGACTGCCTGGGGACAATCGACGATGATGCTGCGAGACGACAGAGCAGAGCGTGTAGAGATGCTCAGGCACTGGGCAGACTTCACATGGAGGAGCCTGTCATCTGCCATCCACTGCCACTTCTGGCTCAGACTGGTCATATTGCACTTCTCCATAATGACTCCTCTCTTTTCTGAAAGACACTGCTGTTTCTGGACATGGATAATCAGAAACCCTTCTGGAAAAGGAAAATTCCAGAAAAATATGATAGATTACACATTTACTTGACAAAAAAGCAAATTCTCATTTATTTAAAATACATCAGCAAATAAATCTCTCTACCCACTTTTTGTGTGTTGAACTTTTCATGAAACTTCCCATAAGATGAAGCTATTTAAAAAAAAACCTCCAAACACAACACCCACGTGATGCATGTGCTGGTAATGTAAATAATGAAAATGCAAAACCCCAAGCTATTGTGGCAAGGTTATCCTGACCTTCATTATATATAAAATTCACTGGATAAAAGAAATCTGGATATAAAACTGGATATAAAAGAAATCCAAGAAATCCTCATCTCCCCTGCTGGAAAGCAGACAGAGATCTACATGAGTTCTCAGTCTCTTTTTCAGTTTTACAACACAGACTTTTAAAAATATAATTTACTGCCTAAAAGTTGTTTTAGTAAAATTCATAATGTTTCTGAGGGAAACATATAGGAGGATATTCATAAATCTCAATGCCTGTGTTACAGGAATGGAGGTTCTTTACTGATAGGAAGCACATCTGTTTTACTGGATTTATTCCAATGTCTCTAGCTGTTAGCTTTGTGACCATTCCAATTCACGTAAGATTAGCTCTCTGTGTCACCACACTTAAAGATCAACACCAGCTACTCAAATGAAGAAAATTACACTGCATTAAACAAAACCCCACAAAGCTACCAATGTAAAATGCATACTTATTACAGAACTGGTTATTACAAATGCAGCCTCCCTGCCATATCGTGTTTAGGTTGTTCTTTGTTTTTAATCTCAGTTACTCAAACATTTCAAGCCCCATTAGTTATAAAGTGCTAAACCAAATGTGTATTTACTTCCCTCAATTGATGTTGTCATTGTCCTGTTTTTACAGACCTGGGAATTTTCTAACTAAGCACTACAGAAAGTTCTTGTCTCTGAAGTTTCATAAAGTATGAATAAAAAAATAGGAATCTCCTGTCTGAAGCATTTGTCCCAAAAACTCAACACCTGGATTGTCTATCAGGAGATCTTCTTAAAAAAAGAAGATGTATCTCCAGCATATTAGAAGACAGTTTATTTTCCTTTGGAAAGGAATCTAAACAGAATGGGCTGTGTTGGCCCTGCCCCTCATTCCTCTGGTATGAAGCCCAGAGAAGAGGTGACTCGGTTTTTCTAAGTCCCCGGCTGTGCCAGAGGGCTCTGCTCAGTGGCAGAAAGAGCAATTCGGCAGGGGGGAAGTGGGGAAAGACACTTACCTGAGAATGTCAAGGCAAGACAGGTAGAAACCAGGACGTGAAATAAAGAATCCATTTTCCCTCTAGCAACTCCCCATGCTTCTCTTAAAAAAACCCACCTCAGATAAGTGAAGCGAAGGCTAGGAAGGAAATGTGCCTTCACGGGGGAAAAAGTCAGTGACGAGCACTTCCTTCTATTCAATTGTTTTGGGGGGTTTTACAGTACTTTGTCCTTTTAATATGATTCTTCAGTTTACTAGTTGATTTATTTTGGAATAATACAAGCAAAAGAGAAGTTTTCAAACACCTGAGAAATTAAAAGATATTTTATTGAATCTCTTCAGACTAAGAGAAAGGGGATCATACTTTTGTGTAATTTGTTGCATGTGAACTATTACAAATCTACAGGTCATCTGGATGGTGCTGACTAAGTATATTCTATATTATCCAGGGAAAACATGTATTTTTTGTAACTATACACAATCAAGCAAAATCCCAATATTTTTCTAACTCCACAAGTTCTAAAAGCCAAGTAGGGGGTGGGGAGGAAGGGGAAGAGGAGGAGGCAAAACTCTGGCATCAGTACCAGATCTTACAGAAACTCCCCCTGAGGAGTCAAGTGATTCTGGGTCTGCCTTCCCATCAGGTGGTGCACCTTGCTCCACCTCAGTTGGGGATTGCCCTCTGGATTGATTCCCAAGTGGTCAGAAGCCATGGTGGAGGCTGAGCAAACTGTGCTGGGCCAAGCCTGTTTATAGGGGTGCAAGAGTGTGTGTGCGTTAACTACTCTAGGCAAGAACAGAGACTTCAGTTAATATTTTATATTAAGGGTAATTTATTAGCAGTATGAAGCGAAGTCAACATCACTGCATTAAAATGTCATTACACCCTGTAAACAGACCTCCCAGTGCTGTAAGCCATAATGCCAACTTTGCATATCTCTTAAAAACAAACTTTTACTCAGCAATAAAGGAAACAGTCATAGCAGCATCTTCTTTCTTGTATAACCTGTCATGGAAGAGTCCATATCACTAAAGGCATCTATCTCTTACTGAAAGAAATAGAGCAGATAAACAACATATGCAAAAATTTCTGTATTAATAAAAGACAGACAAATATTTAAAATCCTTACCATTTAATATATGCTACAAAGTTTCTTTTAAAAGTAGAATGACTTACACAATTTACAAATACACTGGATTCAGGTCTGTAGCAGAAGCATGTTCTAAGACAATCAACATTTTAGGGTAAATACATACACACTGAAAAACAGACATTGTGCTCTGCAACTGCTCTGTAAGACCTACAGTAAGTACACATTTAATAGTTAATAGGATGAAGAACATATATTTCCATATAAAATATTAACTGCTTTTGAATATTTTCAAAAACAAAATTTTAAAATTTTTTTATTATCTCCTTTTCTTAATCCATAGTTGAACACTTCCAATTTTAGCAGCAAGAATATTATGTGGCCAAGAAACAAGCTCACCACATAATCAGTAATAGCACTTTACAGTACAGTTGACAGTCCATTCACAAGACAGTTTGCAAACGTCAAAGCTTTTATACACTTGTTAAACATTTCTTCTGTAGAAGTCCCAGTGTCCATCTGACTGCAGCAGTAGCACATACATACATTCCATATGACAGATATCAGCATTACAGAATTAAACCCACCTTTAGATACATACACAGAATCCATGTGTAGTTTCAGTACAGTACCTTCTTTATAAATCATTTTTGGGAAGCTCGCAATACATTCATACATAGTAAGGGTCCAGCAATCTCTCTACTTTTGCCAAACCGCCCACAGTCCTTTCAGAAGTTGGCCTCAAAGCCGTCTTTCCCACTGCAGTAAACTCCTTGAAGAAGCTGCTGGTAGGTAATGAAACAAATTACCTCAAGAGACTGACATTTGGTTTTACCCTCCTCGGCTTCACTGGACAGCTTCTGCAGAAAGTCTGCTTTCATACAGACTCAGTGCATGGTGCACAAATTCATACTGCTCGCTGGTCTGAACCATTCCACCCCTGGAAAGGAAACAAACTGCACTGAAAACTTATTTCTTAAGACTGCAACACCCTCCCGCTCCTGCCAGCCCCACGACCTCCAGATGACACAAGTCCTTTTCTCAGTTTTTGACTTAGAGTTTGCTTGAGTAAGTGAGAGATTTTTGTCAGAGCAGAATTACTTTATTCACAACTCATGCCATCCATGCCCAACATGAAGAATTCCAAGTTCCATCAGAGTAAGAATTAGAGAAGACATCTGGCATCTACAGTGTTAAATCTACATTCAAATTCAGTATATTAATTTTGCTCAATCACTTGGGCAAAGAAGGCCAGATACATGGATGCAGCATTACCACTGAAGGAGCAAGGAAGTATACAGAATCTAGCCTTTAATTTTTGTCCTTTACTAAAAATGTAACTTTCTGTGACCTGCAGATGGCCTGTGTAGAGAACAGCTCTTCCTGTCCTCTTTCTAATGCCTACAATGCATCCTGTCCGACCAGCCACCACCTACAAAATTTTACAGTGGTGAATCATTTCACCACCAACAATGCAAAAGAGTTTAACCTAACCATAAAAAGAACTAGCTGCAGCCAGCTGGATTAAATGCCTACTTTTTATACATTCACCTGATAACAATCAATTTTTCAGGTCTAAGTATGAGGATCAAATCCAGTACCGGTTACAGAGCGGGAGGAAGGGGACGTCCTACAGGAGGTAGGTGGGATAGGAGTGTTATCATTTAGCTCTGAAATTAAGCTGAGCCTCTTTCTGTCAATACTGAAGTACTCGAGGTCTCCCTTCTCATGGAGCAAGGCCTCAATTTTACTTAATTACACTTTTATTATCTCATCTGCTAGGGTATTCAAAGCTATCTACTCTGCTTCTAGAAACAAGCCCCTGCTTCATCCTCAGTGTACCCTGGAGCAGCTAGTTACCTTTGGGATGATGAAAGACTAAATGGCCTTAGTGAGAATGAAGACATTAAGATACATGTCACATCTGTCTTCAGTTAGATCCTCATTGAAACATTTAAATTTGCGAGGTATTTGGATCCAGAGCATTGTTGGAGCCATGTATCTTGTGGGTGCAGGTCTGAAAATCTCATGAGATCCCTAACAACAAATACAGTACTGATATACCAAGCTATTTGAAAAATGGTAAAACTTCCTCAACAAGTATTGTTCTTCAGTATTAGAGAAGGTTATCTACAACCACAAGGTCTTTTTATTTTCTCCAGTGCTTCTGGATGGCTAAATGGCTATGGCAGGAAAATCATAATTGAAATAGTATCTACTTCTTTAAGCTAGTGACCAGTGGTCTGTGTTCCTCCAATGAGCTCAGGCAAATATAGAACATTTTAGTGAGCCACATGGCTATTATGATATGCTATTCCTAGGAACAAAATCACAGGCCCTTAAATGGTCCCATCCAGCCCAAAATGAAGCACTCATAGCTTTGCCAACAAAGACATCCACAAATTCACAACTCTTGGCTGCCTTTTGCCTTCAGCTGCTTTCCTCTGTGCTTGTCCCCTGCCTGGAGATGCAGCGAGATACTAAAGGTGATGGGAGGGCTTTGCTCTGGTCCTCTGTGCTGCCTAGTCTCCTTCCTTCCTCCTTGCTGCTGCATCCTGCTCTGCCCACGCAACCTCTTTCCAAACAGCTTCCCTCCCTGCCTTCCTCATCAGTGTTCCCCCAAGATGTTCTCTAAGGGAGTGCACTTCCCAGGTTAGATCTGCTGTGTAGAAGGGGTGGGGGAAGGGAGCGTATCCAGGGAGAAGCACTTAGCTGAAAGGGCAGGTTAAAACAATTTTGCCTGCACTAGGCTGCTTGTGGTGGTGACCCTTGCTCCTTCCTCTTCAGTGCTGAAGCAACCTACAAACCCTCAAGAAAGCGTGTGTAAGACTGTGGGGATTGAGCCCAGCACCCTGGCATCTGCCCTGTGTTAGCAAGCACAGTTCAGAGGTTAGGATGCTTCTGAACCTTGTATGGACAAATAGTCCGTATCTCTGTCAGCTTCAGGGCACACGAGTCTTATTCAGAGGTTTAGACAACTTAACCTTGTCAGTGCCATTATACATGGGATTTACTGAGCCATAGTATCACAAAATGGTTTGGATTGGTAGGGACCTAAAAGACCACCTAGTTCCAAACCCCCTGCAATGGGCAGGGATACCTTCCCCTAAGATGAGAGCTCAGAGCCCCATCCAATCTGGCTTAAAACATTTCTAGGGCTGGTAAAGTAAAGAATTTCTTCCTAATATCTAATCTGAATTTACTCTCTCTAAGTTTAAAGTTATTATTTCTTGTCCTATCACTACAGACACCGGTAAAAAGGCTTTCTCTGTCTTATTAGCCCCCTTTCATATTGAAATGCAGCAAAAACATATCCCCAGATCTTTCTCCAGGATGAACAGCCCCATCTCTCTCAGACTTTCTCCACAGGAGAAGTGTTCTGTCCCTCTGACCATTTTCATGTCCCTTCTCTGGATCCACAGTAGCAGTCCCATGCCTTTTTCATCCTGGGGAGCCCCGAGCTGGATGTAGCTCTCCAGGTGGGGTCTCACCAGGGCAGAGCAGAGGGGCAGAATCCCCTCCCTGGCCCTGCTGGCCACTCTGCTTTAGACACAGCCCAAGATACTCTTGGCTTTCTGGGCTGTAAGTGCACACTGACGGCTCATGCCCATTTTTTCATCTACCAATATGCTAAGTCCTTCTTACCTTCATTCCTATGCAAGGCTCACATTTAATAGCGGGGAATTATTTGTAATCCCAAGACATTGGTTTGTAGAAATGTCTGTGTGGAAGAGCGTTTCAGGAGGAAATTTGCCCAAGGAGGGAAGTTTCCTCTCTTGTGTCCCTAGTGCCCAGAAGGGATGTAGCCACAGCTACAGCACCTCTGGGTGTGCAGCCTTTGTCTATTTGCTAGCCTGCACTGCCAGCTACTCTGTGAGCTTCTGGGCTCTCTGCTTCTTTGAGGCTCCTTGAGCTGGTGCTTGGAAGAAGCAGACGCTGGTATCCTGAGGGCTCAGGGACTGTGACCATCTTTGCTTGGGTAGCAATGAGTGCATAAAAGGTCCTTTACCCTGCCCTCTGGCTTGCTGCTAGTGCAGCTGCATGCAGTCTGCTCCAGAATGAATGTGATGCAGGGTTTGGGATTATTTTTTTTAACCTGAGGCCATTAGTCAAAACACTTAAACAATGAATTGACGCACACTGGAAACTCTTTTCATCCTGTCTGAGGAGCCAAGAGCAAAGTTATCGGATGTCATTCCAAGAATGTGCCTTTAAGGTTAAGAATGTGCAAAGTTTCTCGATGTCACAGTAAGTCTTGAAGATGCCTCATTTCAAACATTTCCTGTTTCTGTTGCAAAATATAAAAAATGAACTGGGAAAAAAAGCAAACTGAGCAGACTTGTGGGTCTGCCTTTTTACAAATTCACGCAGACCATGGCTGTATTTACATCCTGGACCAATATTTTGAGTGGATGGTCCATTTTCTCATATTAGCTCAGCACTGATGATTAGTGTCAGATCCATTCACCCCTTAACTTACACTAAACAACTAAGAAGGAAGTGGTACCTGGACATACCCTACCTAGGAACAGCTCTGTTCTGTCTCAATCCCTTTTGGAATGCTATTTAAAACTCTGTTTCCAGGGAGAGTTACATGAGCCATTAATTAAACTATTTTCCAGCATAACCTTTTGCCACCATCTGCCATTTGTCTGGATGCTTGTTTGGTTTTCATTGAACGTGCTGGGCAATAGGAATGTTTTGGTAAGTCACTACAACACCACTTGTGAGTCCCTCGAGTCAGCTCTTTTCTTTTTTCCTATTGCTCGATTCGCTTTGGTAGAAATGTGGTCATGGACCCATGTGATAAAAAGGATGAGTGGACATCCTTGAGTGTGTTCATTCTATTAGTAACTTGTGTTTGGAAGATGCAGCTCTGAGCATAAGCTAGAGTGCCCAGGAAACTAGTGGAGATAGGATACCAGGGATAAAATACTTAGTGGACCTCCTAGCCAGCTTGCTGGATCCCAGGTGGTCAAATAAAACCATCCTGTTCATGACAAGTGTAATGACCCTGTCTCACACACCACCATGTCAGGACTGTGACAGCAGGGGAGGCCAGTCTCATTGAGCTTTGTCCATGTAACAATGACTCTTGGCCACTTTATGGACCCATGATCTGACAGGGCTCGCAGTGGCTGCTGTAGTCTCAGGGCCTTCTAAGCTTTGCCTTAATAATTGCGACTGTAAACTGACTGCCAGGTCAGTGAGATTCATTCTGCAATATGGCCAATTGGAAAAGAAAAGACAGGTTTTGGTTACTGAGTTTTATCCAGAAAAATGTCTTTAAAAATTAAAACAGAGACATACTCTTTGTCTCAGGCAATGCCTAAGAATATGAAGCAAGATCTCTGTAGTCTATACAACCTGAAACTTGAAAAAATACAGAAATGTACAAATCACAATATTTAACAATTCTTATAACAATCTTTGTGTCATGGAAATTGCTGTTATGAATGTTATATTTGGGTCAGATTTCCATTCTCTTTCCAAGTTTATCTAGGATACTAATATATAAAAGAAAGTTCATTAGGCAGATCCACTCAATAAAATTGTGTTGTCAGTTAATAATGCTGAAAATCTGGGTTGTTTTTTATGTCTGAAATAGGGATATTAAAAGAGGCAGCTGAGACCAGAGTTTGCTTTCACTTCTCCATAATGGACTGTAAAAGCAATGAGAAAAAGATTTTTTAATAATAGAAATACTAAAATGCGGAAGGACTCTTCAAACCTTTCTCAACAAGACAGACGGATATTCAGAAAAGAGGGTTGGAAATTTGCAGTTGGTAATTTAAAACAGAGTAAGCATTTTTCCCTCAGTTATTCCTTCTTATTTTGTTGCTGAGATTTTTAGGTCAACAACTCCCCTTGGAGAATTTTACACTCCAAGTGGCTCATGTTGCCCTGTAAAGATCATATTACAATGTCTAGTATGATGAAGCCATATGGGAGGGGAAGGCAGAGGAGATGATCCATAAACACAGTCAGCTATATGGTTTTCTGGTCTTTCTGCACTTCACAGTCCCAGCACCTTTCACAGCTCTTCACAACACAAAAAATTCTGTATTAACCCTTTGACCTAAGCTCTTTTTCAGCATTTGCACCCTTATGTATTTTTTTCATTTAAAGAAGACATGCATGTCAGAAGCAGTCAAGATACTTGCAAGGAGATTACATGACCTGTACCTACATCAGAAGAGGAGACTCCTCTATTGGTGCAATCCTGTTTATTTACTTTATACAAAATCCTGTTTCTCCAAGCAGAAGAAGAAAGAAAAGTACAACCCAACCAACAGTTCTCCATTGTGCACAATACCCACATCCTCCTTTAAAACACAAATCCCTCTTCAGCCACGGTTTCGCAAAACAAAGCACTCTGCAACAATGCTGGCTTACACTGTTCCTGCTCCCAAGCTGTGAATTCAGTCAGGGAATTGATCTGACTTCAAAAAACTCTGGAACAAATGCCTTGGTATTTTCTTAGGCTGGGTAGATTTGCCAGCTCAATTCAAAAGGACCCCCAGCACAGCTGAGGAAATAGCAACAGCACCAGATTTGTCTTTCTCCAGTGCTCAAAGAAACTACACACTCAGTGATCCTGGATTTCTTCGTCAATCCAGGCTCAAAGAAAATCCCTTGACTCCAGAATGCCTCACCTCTCTTGTGTCCTAACGGAATGATGCAGAGAGCAAGCAGAAAGTTCTAGGGAGGCAAAAGAGAAATGACAAGTGCTCAGCAACTACAGGGTTGTCATTTCAGGGGAATTTCATTCCATGGAAGTTTCTCCCAGAAAACAATATGATTTCTTATTCAGGACCTAAATACAAATGTTACCTTGAATATTCAGTGAATGTGGTCATAGAAGTCAGCAAAAGCAATGGCAGTCATTTCATGTAAAGTAACATTCAACTGTGAAAATGTTTTCAGAATCATTACTGATCATTACCAAATCATTTTGGTAATGATTTCAGAATCATTGACTGATTTGGGGTTCTGGAACTCACCGATCCACTCGTAGCTGGCAGACAATGCTCAATGCATCTACAACTCCCTCTTCCTTTAACTGCTGACAACCAATGGCTGTGGCAATAAAACATCCAGTTCTTCCTATACCAGCACTGAAAAGAAGGCAAAATTTAATAGGAGAAGATCACAGATCAAGGAATTACATGGAAAACACTAAATAGATATGAAAATAGAAAAAAATATGAAAGTTGGAATTGCTAGAACCCACAGTTCCTGGGTGCATGTCCAGCAAGGCTGACTTCTCAGCTCACTTTCATAGGGAGAAACGAAAGTGTGCACTGTTACAGCAGTCCAGTTGTGGGTAATTGTGAGGCTTACATTTTTTCAGATTGCACACAAGTGTATAGTACGAAAACCAATCCTCATTAGCACTACAAAATCTGAATATTCTCTGGCTCAGTCCAAGCAAATGATGGAGATATGCTCTGAAAGGAGGAGAAGGCAACCTAAAGACAGAATTCAGTAGGGATTTATGTTTAAAGTCCTCAAATTAGGGTTCTGCTAACCATGCCTCTAACCATGAAGGCAAAAAGGACCTAGACCCATGCTGATGAAGTTAACTCTCTCTCCAGTGATTCTGTAGGATGGTGAAGGACTTGGTGCCATAGCTCCCCAAGTTTTCTTGATGCCTGGGAAACAGCCATTTTGGCATTTTTTTTATTCCTGGGGCCTCAACAATTTCGAGAATCTCTGCTGCACTCTTTTTCTTGCTTAAGTAATGTGGAATGCAGTGCACCTCATGGCTTTCATACTGAATGACAGGAAAATTGGAGGAAAATGTTAAAACATGAATTTGGGGTCCAGGTCTTCATAGCCCTCTCACTCAGACAAAAAGGGAAGAAACTGACTGGAAAATGGAGTGTGAGATTTGTGGACCGTAGTGTAGTGAATTTATAGATAGCTGAGTTGTGACTGAAGAACTATGAATTTTAATCACAACTCGGATGGTATCTTAGTCACAACTGACATGATATCTCCCTTTAATCATTAATGAATTCCTGCCCATGCTTACAGACCTTACTGTCATATCACTCATCTCAGAAAGACATCCCATTCTTCTGAAGACCTTCATTACTGAAGAGCCCTACTAGAAAAAGGGCAATCTCAATAGCCATCCACAGATTTCTGCATTGTTAGGGAAACTAAAATTCCTGATAAATACAGCTGCATAAAATTTGGGAAAGTTGCTTATTTATTACATTCTAGTTTTCAAAAATTATGGGTGGTTCAAATCTGTCTTCCATGTCTCTAAATCTTCTAAATATGGAACTGGAAAGAAGCTGCTCAAGATGAAAAGTTCTGATTTACTGTACTTCTAGGAAAAAATAAAGAAGCATTATCCCAAGTGTAAGAGATGTATCATCACTGTTATGAGACAAACCAAGTAAGAAAACACTGATTTTATATTTACTTTCTGTTTTGCTTCATCTACTTCTTTCCACCAATATAACAAATTCAGTGCTACTTCCTATTATTTAAATTGCAATGTGTGATAATGAATCAATATAAAGCAATGAAACAGAACTAAATTAGAATTATTAGAAGGTCATTCTCTGGTGCATTATAATTTGTGTGAGAAAAACTCTATTCTTGAGTACTAAATAACACTTTGCTCTTGAATATCCAAACACCTGCTTTTGTTAAAATGTTGACAAATTGTAGTACTGATGTGTTTTGGTCTCCAAATTTGTACCTGATCCTTGCTCTTCAAAACTGACTTGCATTGCAATATTTTAGCCTACTGGTCACCAGGCACTGCATCTGAATTAGGTATGTAATCATGCAACAAGACAAAAAAGTAAGCAAATCATAAATAAGAAACAAAAGGAAAATAATTTTTCCAGCTGGTCTTTCAAAAGCAGAGTTCATTAGCAGAAATAGAGAACAGCTCAGAAGCGATCTGCTAACCACAAGGGAATTCCATCCAAAACTCATATCCTCAAACATGAACTTAAAAAGTCAATTAACATGAAGAGGAACTGGGGAATTTTGCTTTTCCCCAAACACATTCTTTAGGAGGGCTATTTGATGCAATTTGCTGTAGCCTTGCTTTAGGCAATCACTTAACAGAAGGACTGGCTAATTACCTGCAGTGCACCACGACAGGCCCTCTGCCCAGTGACTCCAGCCTGTCCTCTTCCACATCCAGCATGAGCTGCAGCAGAGGCTGAGCGCTGTCGGGGGTTTTGTGGTCTGGCCAGGATGTGTACCAGTAGTGCTTCACACTGCGGGACTGACTCCCTTGCTGAAAATAACACCAAGATTTTATAGGAACAATTGTGATCTTTTTATTTCTTACGGTGTTATGGCAAAAAGACCGTAAAAATGTTAAGAGAGATTAAACCATTTTTTATATTAGAATTGGAGGATGTAACTGTGGATGGAACTTATGTGCTTCCAGACACCCAATTATAAGAAGGGTTTGTGCACCTGAAAACTTGGCTGTTTTTCCAGCTGTGCAAGTTCTGTTTTCTGACTACTGACTTCATGACTGTATTGTTAATTGGGAATTGCCAGACGTCTGTATTATATCAGCAACAACATCTAGAGAGAATAGTTTGATGTGGGCTTCTGAATATCTAAATTATCATGTATTTCTACCTTTTAAGGTCATTATAAGGTTCTGACACTAAAATTACAAGGGTATTGAAGTTAAAAATGCAGAAGAACTGCCCTTCTAGATTAATAAGATATCCCAGTTTGTTCAGTTATTATCTCCCAAAGTCTAATACCACTTATATCAAAAAGGGGCTAAATATGGGCTAGGGTAATTTGTATTGGGTGATATGCTTTCTGCTCACTTCTCAATGCTTGGAGTGAAACACTAAATAAATTTTCCCAATACATTATTTACTGCAATGCTCTGTCAGGAGTAGCAGGTCAATCGGACAGCATGAGAGTGTAACATGGGGAGTTAACTCAGGAGCATCTGTCTTATTTTGCACAATTAATGTTTAGTGAGAATCAGGAAAGCATGAAGATTTCTTTACATACTTCTTTTATTTTTAGCTTCTCAGATAGGTTATAGCTGCACTCAGCACACATCATGAGCAGCATGTGTTTTTTTAGAACGATGCTATGCTAGTTCTGTCATTAACGAAAATCCCTTTCTTTGTCTTGGCAATGCTAAAAGGACCCCAAAACAAATGCAAATCAAAAGAATGAAACTTGCATTCTTTTTTGAAACCTTTTCTACTGCCAGAATCATACAAAGTGGAAATACAGTAAGTATTCCAGCACTTTGGTCACAACCCTACCTTGTAGCTTCACAGCTCCTCCTGCAAAAATTTATAGCCTTTAAGAAAGCCAACACTTTTTTCATTTAACAATAAAGAAAAGAGAGCATTGTGAATGAGGCTTGTCAGATGCAGATTATTACCTTTATTGTAAGCTGACGGACAGTGTAGTTTTTGCATTCTTGCACACTGTTAACAAGGACTTCAACCTTCCCATAGATTCCTCTTTTTTCTGGCCAATAGAGCACACATTTCTGGAAAGCAAGCATCAGTGTCATCAACAAACTGAATCCTGGAGCCATATTCATATCTAATTTTTACACAGAATATATTTTTTTGCAAAATTCAGCTGAATTCAACTGAAGTGTTATTCATGTCAGAAGTATTCCTAGATAAGATTTTCAGAGTTCTTACTGAATGACTTAGGCCTGGTTTTCAGGATCTGAGTTTTACAGTATAGATCTCTTCCACAGCACAATCTGCACAGCTGTTTTTATTCTTAAAAGCTCAGTGAAATTCAGTTATAGGAATTATTTTCCATATTCAAATTTAAAGAGTTTTTTTTTTTCTAGAAAACCCTAAAGTTCAACTTTTGAAGTTTTGTCTTTCCAAATGGAATTTCCTTCTGAGCAAGAGATTCATAATTTGTCCTCTGCTCACAAGACTTTTTATCCTCTTTACTGTCCTGGGCCCTGATACAAGAAAGCATGTAAATGTGTCCTTAGATCTTACTAAACTCAATTGGATTCAATGTGCATGTTAAAGTATTTTGAAGAACCTGATTTGTTTTACTATATAACTTTCCGGAAATTAGTGTTAAAAAAGTTCTTCAGTCTTGCTAGAGCTACACAAAATTTTATACAGAATTCTCAATGAATCAATAGTGTTACACTACTTCAGGAATTTATCTGACAAGCATCTACTAAAAAGGAGATGAAGAAATAGTATTTACAAGGCAAATAATTTTATTTTCTCCTTGCGATAGTTTGCTTATATTCAAGTCTTCAGTATTAATTTCAATTTAAATACCTCCATAGCCTATTTGAAAACAAATATCTCTGTTGTATATATACTCCTCTAGAAATTAATGCTTATTCCCTTAAGAATGTAAGGTGTTTGAAAGCCACATTTTCTGAAATAATGCTGCCCAGTCCAACTCATTCATTAAATAAAAAGACTCCCCAAAACTTAAAGGAAACCTCCTGTTTTACTATCCAATACACAGGTATAAAAACCCAGTGAACCAATGAAATAAACAAACAAAAAAACCCCAAACCCCAAGAGAACAGTTCTACAATAATAGGAATACCAGAAAGACCTTGTATTTCCTCATAAACTCTTGCTGAAGCAACTGGTATACATGTAGATAGACACAGCCTACATCATGCAGCAAAATGAAACAATCCCTTTAATATAGTTAATTGCCATAAAGCACAACTTCCAGTAAATACTGCTAAAAATTATCCAGAAAAACAATCAGTGGAATGCAAGGCTTAACCACCAGGTGTGATATTTAAGTTGCTACTTGATAACCCAATAGTGGATTGAAGTGAATCACCTCAGTTGTATAAATACTTTTCTAAAAATAGATGCTCGTTACCTTAATAATGTAAGGTGTGTGAAAGTCACATTTCCTGAAATAATGCTGGCCATTCTGACTGGTTTCATTCAAATCCTGTCTTTTGCAGAACTACTCGAACATCCTAAATTTGTTGTCTCCCCGAAGAGATCGAGAATGGCAATAAAATACTCAGAAATTTGTGCAAAAAAGAGTGTTCACAAGTTCCACAGTCTACCCATGTGACACATATAGTTACTATCATCTGCCAGATCTGCAGTTCATGCCCCTCCCTGGGAGTGTAGTTTTCAGTGCTAATATGGGAAAAAGAAAAGTCTAAATACACAATTGTGCCCTGACAATCAACAATAGTTGAGTAAACTCCTGAGACTTCTTGATAAATGAGAGCATGCAACGCTCACTACAAAACCTTCAGGCACTCCAGAAGAGTGTTTTTCTTGACTCTTTCCCAGAACTGGAATTGGCAACTTGTGCTGGGTGGACAATGAAATGTGGCTGTTCATTAAAATAACTTTCATTTAACAGTCTGTCTACATTTAGTGAGATACAATGGATTATTTTTAACACTGTTGCTGTGCATCCTTTAAAAATACTGTTTGTTGCTGTTTTAAAAATAGCCTTGAAAATACAGGTGGGATTAGCTGATGCAAGCACTGCTAAGGAGTGGGGAATTAACATGTTTTTGGAAGTTAACTGAAAAAAGGGAAAAAGATGGTGGTAGGAGGGATAAAGTTATC
Source organism: Peucedramus taeniatus (assembly GCA_013400575.1). Classification (NCBI taxonomy): domain Eukaryota; kingdom Metazoa; phylum Chordata; class Aves; order Passeriformes; family Fringillidae; genus Peucedramus; species Peucedramus taeniatus. The sequence continues at coordinate 66,861 of WBNO01008821.1, forward strand.
AGATATACAGAAAAGAATATACAAAATTTCAGGACCGTAATAAAAAAGAAAGTAAACTGCCTCAAGCTGTTACTTGTACATAAAAGAAAATTCTTCTCTGGTAGGTACATTTTAAACCTGTTCAAACATCAGATGAGGAGTATGGTGTCCAGCCTCATGTGTGCAAGCAGTAAAAACTCACTGCACACAATATTTATCAGAAACAACCAAACATGGCCCCTCCCCACCCCCAACTAAACATTCCCTGACAAACAGGAAGTTTATACAAGAAACACTCTCTCACATGACTTTTAATTTATTTCAGCCTTTGTCCTTCCCCCCTGCGACAGGGCTGCAGTTTTGGGCTTCCTTCCATTCCCTCTCCTGTCTCCTGGCATGCCCTATCCCATGCCCACTGGGTGCCAAGCTTCATGGGACTGCTTCTCAGGTGGATTTCCATAACTGAGTGGGATCTGGCCCTGCCTTGATCTGGGGCTGGCACCTGTGATTTATCACAATGTTTTCAACTTGCCAGAACTGTGCCTACTGCAGCCTGGTCCCCAGCTCTGCCAAATGGAGGAAGGCTGCCCCAGGTGACATGGTATTTGCTGCTTTACATTCTCTGGATTTGGACCCTGAACAATATTAGTTTAAAAATTCCCAAGTATTTGTGCAGTTGCTTTACTTCAACTCTGCTTCTGGGGTATTTCTCCATATAGCTATGCCTATAAATTTACACATTAAAGGTCCCAATAACACAACAGTAAAAATAACATCAGCAAAGCTTCAATTCCAGAATTCCTTTTTAGCCCTGCCCTCTGTTTACTGTCACTACTAACTCAAGCATGAGAGGCACACTTTAAGAGGGCTTGCACGATTTGCCTTCATATACTGAAATCCTCACAGTTAGCACCAAATCTTCCTAAGTTCTTCTAAAACCTATCTATGGTACCAATACTCAACTTAACGAGTAAGTAATCTTTAAAGAGGCTTATGTGAAGTCTGTAAAAGGTAGGATTTCTGAACTCCAAAATCTACTTGGCTGTACATATATAAGGGTAGACTATATATAGACCAACCAGGAAAAAATGCTGCATGAAATATGACATAAGCTTTAAACAGTGAGTTAACAAGATTGTCCTAGATAATTACTGACAACAGGATTTGCATTATCTGAGTAATCTGACACATCAAGCAGTATTAGTTATCTCTTCTTGCAGGATGCTGTACAAGATTCTTTACTTACACTTCCCAAAATATGTTTCCTGTTTAACAGGTTATGTTGCTAGTAAGTTTTGAAGGCAGAATAAATGGTTATTATTGATGTAGTACATAGCTCAATGACAAAAAATAGCTGGTACAACAGAAGTCTATAAATTTCTCTATTAATAATATATATATATGTATATGTCTGTGACATTCTTATACCCCATGTATTTATCTAAATTCCACTGCTCAGTTGTTCTGACTAAACTCAGTAATATATGAAAATTGTATGTGCCTTGTGTGTAAAGCTTTGGAGGATTGTGTCCTAGAATATTAGTACAGAATTAGAGATGGTCACCTTCAGTTATTGATTTATCTCATTCTCTCAAAGTGGGTGGGATCACCCTCTGGAGGTGACTACTGCTCTTCAGTGACCACAAAGGGTATCTAGATCACTAGATGAGATGTGGCTTTCCTCATACTAACCCCAAAACCATGGCCTAGTTTCCAAGTTTGTCACCAGTTATTCAGGCAGAAGCTCCTTTGCTGTGGGCTCTCCTTGCACAGGCAGATTTTCAATTTGTTAAGACATTCTGCAGTTTTGAGGACAGGTTTTACAAATTCTGCATATTTTTTTTGTGCAGCTGAAATAAATATTTTTCTCAGCACTCTACACTCATATCTTCATCCATCTTGCAGAAACTCATACTTACCACAGCAAGTTTAAACCATTTTTTCATCTGATACATGGAAGTAACCCTATAATAACCTTTCTACATCATCATTTCACACAATTCCCATTGCTAATGCAAATTTGTTACATTGGTATCTTGAACTAGGACACTAATGTCCCAAATAATTTTTCTTATGCAAAATAAATTAATTTATTGTTGAGATTAAGGTTTTTCATGTGTCTCTTATTTGAGAGCTCCTTCATGATACATTACTTCATACATTACAGTATATCACAGCTCAAATGAAGGCTGACTGGTGTTACACCAACAGAGGAATATGGCCTATACACAAGAGTCAGGTATGGAGGTTTTATTTGTTCAGGGGTGAATGTGGATGAATATGCTTGCAGATAAGAAGGTACTTGTATATCTGTATACTGCAGATGTACCTGCCTGAAAATGATGGAAATAAAGCAGACCACAGAAAGGAAAAAATACCAAGTGCTACTATAAGATCTGCTTTTGCCTTCTCTATAGAGAGCAAATATTTTAGCAGTGAAGATAATATGCTGAGCATGGCCAATAAGAGTTTGCTTTCTTTTCAATGGCAAGCAAGGTTTCAGGAGGAACCTGCTGACAGTGGGAGAGCTCCTAAGGCTCCTAGACAGGACAGCTTGCACAAACACAGCCTCTCTATAAAGCCTGGGAACGACTTGAGATTCCTCACCCTTTCTATGTGGAGGAAATTACCATTGCCAGGCACAACAATGCCGATAAACACCAGTGCTTAGAGCCTGCGTAACTCAGGTAAACACAGAGCTTCCTGACATGATGAAAACCACTGGGCACTTCTTTCAAGTCATTCTTCTTACACAGTGTCAGATGTGAGTGTTTAAACGGTCAGCATTTCCTCAGTAAAATACTTATTCTTTTGGTCTATTAGCCTGGTCGATTGCTATGCTTTCATGATTAATCCTAAATGTGAGATTCTGAACACCTCTTTGAACAGTCTAGAGCAAAATGGAACCTGATTTGGGAATAGGTCTTGGGACATTTTACAGGACAAACCTACTTTTCATATACAGTTTCTTAAAATTCCCTGGATTTTAAGTTCATGTTAGAAGTCCAAACTCATGCTGAGTAAGAGTGAAGCAACAGTTAAGGGCAGAAAAACTGAGTCGACTGAGTGCACATTTAAATGGAGCAGTGAGTTTGAGCCCTGGGAATGCACTCAGACTCTTGGTCTTTGATCATTCAAACTAGAAACTTTGCCTGAATTGCCTCTGTTGCTCTACCATCATTCATCTGAGTTTGAACAGCAGGGGTGTGAGTGTAGCAGGGGAAATACAGCCCTGGTTTTTATGTGGCTGTGTGCTGAGACTTGATTGAAGCACCTACTTGGAGCTGGGAATTTTAACTAAGTATGGACTCAAGAAAATGTCCATCTCCTTTGTTTCTGACTCTCTCTTGTCCACAAGCCCTGTAAACCACTTCTCTAACATTCAGTCTTCCAGAGCAGGTTTTGTATCGGCCTTCTGCATGGGAGAGTGATTTTTGTTCCTAATTTTTGGTAGTCAGAAATATGGGTGCTGGCACTATCAAGGAAAGCCTGACAAAAATGTACATGATTACTAAATAAAGATATTGAAGATATAGTTTGGAATTGATGCAAAAGTCATGAACAGGCAGTTAGTTGGCCATTAGCCACTAAAATACAATTGTCAAGTCTAATTGATAGCAAGGTAAAGAGTATTATTTCCATTCTGTCGAAGTTCCTCTGTGGCACTGGCATCTGGGAGCCCAAACTGTATTTCTGGGATGGTCCAGAAGATTTGTAACATTGGGAATTAAATCCCTGACATTATAACAAAGTGCAAACTTCAGCCATGTCAAGAAACTGCTAATCATAACATTAACCATCTAGTCTTTATATACCAGAAAGTAAAAAGAAGTACAGAGGTGACCAACAGATAAATGAGTTGTTTCTTAAAAAGTTAGGAACCCAACAGCACAGATCTAGAAAATGGAACTTTTTTTGGTAATACATGTCTTACAATGGCTATGCTATTGCACTTGATGTATTTGGCTACCCCCTCAATATTTTTCACATTTCTTATTAACAGATTATTTAAGAACCAGTTATCTGCTAGCTTCCTTCCCTATCTTCTCAAGTCCCTTCTATAGCATGCAGCCATAGGAATAATTTCTCAGTTTTGCTAGTTGTCATACCTCATTTTTTTCTTTCAGCTTTGTGATCATAACAATGACAGGGCTGTCTTCTTGCCAAACCATCTGCCAGAAATCATTCACGGTATTAATCATGGGTCCCTGAGTTGCAATGAAAGCCTTCTCTTTACCTCCATATCCCTAGTTTAGAAACAGACACAAAAGCATTTACTTTAAATTCATGTGATCAATCAATACTGCAGGTGAATAAAAGAGCAGAAGGGGCAGAAAAATTAATCTGAAATAAAAAAAAAATATTTGAACTGAAAGAAGTTACAACTAAAAGTAGAGCAGATCAGAAATTTTTCAGTAGAACAGTTTTTTCTCTGGAAACTGATTTGATGAACTTAAATGGTCCTGAGAATACAACAATTCATCTCAAATTTCCCTGCTTACTTGGCTTCTTTTAGCTAACTCCATTCTTCAAGTTATTGGGACTTTCCTCATCCAGTGGTACTTTAATCTATAATTTAAATTGCAGCAGTGTTTTCAAGTTAGTTTATAGTCAATAAGTCACAGGAGAGAAAAGAAGAACTATGAAACTCATACAAAGACTCTGCTATACATGTTTTCTAAGGAAGAAGTGCCTTTATGAGACTTTATAGGAAGGACAACATATACAGGGTGTATAGGAAGCTCCAAGACACACAATAAACATTAAGGAAGTCAAAGAAAGGTTAGGCAAACACTGGGGGAAGCAGAAGAGACGGAAAGACAAGAAGAAATGGGAAAAACAAGACACACTTTCTTATTTTTTGTGTGAAAAGGAGAAGTTATGATTTTGTGCAGTGACAGGGTGTCCAACAGTAATGCAGGAGAGAACCTGGAAATGCCTAAAAGGAATGACTGAATGGAAAACAGCAGGAGGTGGTGTGGGAGCCTCTAGCCTTGGGTCTTCCTTTTGGGAGCCTTTCTCCATGACAGCTGCTACTCATTGCATGAACCAGTGGGATAATCCTGAGCTGGCACAAACTTTTTCCAGCCCCTCACCAATCTGCCTGAACATACTTTGTCCAAGACAGTTCTGTCAGGATCCCAGCAAGCCCAATGATTTTGTATACATGGATGTGAAATTTCATTTCATTGCTGGGTTGCAATTTTTTCCACAGTTGCTGACAGTTCAACTGGTGTTAGTAGGAGGAGGAATCACCATATGTGAGAATGAAGGGTGGTGGCACAGGGAAAAGGGAGACCTCAGAACACTCAACATATGGCCTGGCTCTTGGATATGATGTCACTGCTGTCCAAATGGAACCGCTCTGCTTAGCTACATGGTGATGTCTTCATAAGAAATGCTGAAAGAGGATGCAAAGTGAGGCAGGGTAAGGGGACTGGTGCTGTGTACCCACATATTATGTACTGTTAATTAAAGAAGCAACATCATTGTAGAGCTCTGTGGCCAAATTTTCATTGCATTAGTACCTTTATTCCAGCTGATGGTCTGGATAATAACTCTAAAGAAAACATTTAATTTTGCAGGTAGAGGACTACACTCCTAAAATATGATTGAATTAGTTCCTTTGTAGACTATTTAGCATATACTCTCTCATGAGTTCAAGAAAGCTCTGTGTGCAGGTGTGTGTGTCTGTGTGTGTGATCAAGGACTATGGCACACCTGACACTTAGAGATACTGCTTTCCAACAGGGTCCATGCTTGGTTATGTCATTGTGGCATGTGACCAGTATAGGGAGTAAAATGTGAATGGCTGTGTTGTGGGCACGTGTATATTTAACATGTCTGTTTATGTACCTTTTCACAAACTTGTTACAGTATTTATTTAATTGCTTAACTGTTGATTTCAGGATTATCAATTGGTATCTTGAAAGTGCTGGTATCTGTCACTCTTTTCTTAACTAGAAGGCAGTAGGTTAATATGGAACAGTAAATACAAAAGTAAACAGTAATGCATCTGTTTCTTTATGTTTTTTATAAACTATTTGCTACATTTTTTTTATTACAACCATTTCTGTACATTCATGGCTATTTGGTCTTTTTTAGAAATGGCTTACGAAACTATTCCTATTACACATATGTAGACAAAAAGATTTGGAATTATCAATGAAGATGGGTAAGAATAAAATAAGTGGCACCTTGGCAAAGCCAGCTATTCACATGGCAAATAGAATATTTTCTCAAAAGTACATGAAGAGTGTACATTTACTTACCCTAATGTAGTTAGCATTTATGTAGGTACTCAAGGAGTCAGATGGATTTTTTGGTTTCAAATACACTCTGCTTAGAGGATCTAAGAGCACAAGGAAGATGGAAATTAATAAGAAAACCCATAGTTAGAAGATTTCTAAAGAGAATCAAAGACTTTCTGAAGGAAAAAACCTACTGTTATTTGGGGTTGTCAAGCAGTAAAGAATTACACACCAAATTCTTTTCTCTGCAAAGGATCATCACATGTAACTAAGGCACCCCTGTACTGCAGTGCTGGGCTGTGCAGAACCATCTCAGCGAGCTGCGGGCACTGAAGCAGCACTGTCAGGCCCAGACAATGCTCATTGAGGTCGAGCTGACCTGCCTAGACTGTTTCTGAAACCTGTGTCCTATCATTGGACAATGGCTCATAATTACACCAAGCCCTTTGAACTTTCAAAGTCCTTCGGCCTGAAGCTGTAGTGTTCGGTGACTGCACTGGACAGTCGGATTTAAATTAAGAAAAGATTCCTCTGCCTCGGATGAAATAAAACATGTTTTATACCAATTTAAGTTGACTGTAAGGGGCTCGACTAGGTAATCCATATTCTTCCCTTCAATCCTGTGTCCTAATCTGACACAATTTGTGACCATTTATGTGTACTGAACTGGAGACATGATGCCAAAGTACAGAAACATTTTCCGTTGTACTCTTCTTTCCTTCAGTCTTGGATGCTCTAGAATGGACTGGGGGCCAGTTCTGTTGAGTAAAGAGCTGGGGGTTATTAAATCCCTCCTGGAAAGGAAGGTTTTGCTTCTTCATTGTTGATGGGGTGACCCCCGTGCTCCCCCCCNAGCATATTCACAAGTATATAATGTAGCAGAAAGGGGGAAGCAGACAAGGAGCAAGATGCCCATGTTGTGGCTTCCTAGGGACACACTTTGACTTTCTTCACACTTTTTCTGAAAAAAACATTCTACCACTAACAAAATGATATAGAAATATTTCTATGTTAAAAAAAATATTTTCTTCTGGCAATTTGCTTAAATACTTAGTTTTAATAAGCAGGGTTTTTTGACAGTATACAGACACCTATTGGTTTGGAAATAGTCTCTGGATAGCTCCTTTGCTGAGTGCAATCTAGGCAATGCGTTTAACGATACATATCTGGGCACTGAGCTGGAAAGAGATAAAAAACACTGTTTAGTGTGTGGCCCTGCTGTTTACACAAAAATATAGAACTGATACATATACATATGCCGCAGCAAAACCTAGTATTTTCAGAGTTGCTTCTGGATTTCTTTTGTGACTTTCCATCCTGTTCCTAAGAACACAATAAAACCTTTGCAAATCAAAGGAAGAGGAGGGATGATCCCAAACATATTTTATGTCCTTTTCCCACTGGAGGTCACAGGAGCACCTTGGACAGGAGTGGAGCCTTTGTAGAACCCAGGATGATGTTTTGAAAGTATGTTTCTTAAAATATGCAAATGACAGCATGACTTCAAAGTCTGCACATGGAAGTCTTATCTTCTGTGGTTAATAGCACTACATGAACCCTAATTAACTTGTGTTAAAATATCTTTGTACTAGCTTTCCTAACTTTTTTCACTTATAGTTTTTCTTTCCCTTAACAATATGAGGACAGGAAACCTCTCATTTCTTTTCAGCACAGAGTGGTTATTAGCCATTTCCACAAATGCCTCAGGCTACGTGGCCTTGAAAAAACACCCGCTTCCTCTAGCTCACACAATGCCTCTGATTCTGGTGTCGCTTGACCCCTACCTTAAAAAACCTCTTCCAAGCAGACCCAACATCCAGTTTAATTACCATGTCTTGAGATAAATCCCTCTGTTACTAAGGAGCAGCTAAATCAGCTTCACAATTTCTGAGACCTCCTTCCAACTCCAATCAATGAAACAAACACTGCTTCCGAACAGGAATCTTTTATAAATTAACAGTCATGATCCGATATGAAATAGCAAGTGCTGTAAACTGAGCTCTGAAACAAGGAAAACCTGAGCAATGCTAAAGATCCAGACCCACTAGGCAATCATCAGACACAAATGGAAGTCATTAGCTTCCTCCTGAATGACAAATACTTTGGACGTAATAATCTTATCCTTAAGGATGGCAAAGTCTTGGAGTCTGAAGCTACAGCAGAAAAACAGATGTTCATTGCAAGGTTGAATTCATCAATGTCTATAAAGCCTCTGAAAATGCACTGGTACTGCTAAGCACTTGTAATTACTAATATAATATGTCTTCTACAGTTTTAACTGAGGCAAAATTAGTGCTGTTTTTTCCCATGTATCTAGGAAGTCTGGAATAGTTCTGTCAGTAGACTAGAAGGTGCTTCTTCTAACTCCACCTTTAACAAATTACTGTTGTCCTGAATTTATAATGTTGGAGGAATAGAAGGGTGTTAAAAGGACTGTAATTTGCCTCCATGAGAGTGTCTGGTGCAGGGAACAAGCAGGGTTGTATGGTAGCAGTGCTGGACAATGCCCCGCCATGCCATGGATACTGGAGGATCATTCACTCTGTGAACTCCATTGGTGCTTTCATTAGGGAGCAGAACTGGACTGTTATATATAATATGACTGTTTGTAGTCAGGACTGGGGAGTGCAAGGGAGCTTAAAAATTTCAGTATCAAGAGAATGGTTTTACAGCATCTGTGTATATGCTCTCATAATAAAGTGCTTTGATTGCATGATTTAACTTTCCCCTTGTCTTAAGTGGAATGTTAGAGCAAGTATTAGCACAAGTACTTCAAGCAACAGATTGTGGACTTCTGGGTCTGACCCCCTAAGTGGTTTCTATCTTTATGCTAGTGTGAATATGCTGTTCTGCCCAGGGTGTTTTCATGCAGACTTTTGACTTGAGGTTAGTCTTCAGAGAGGGATAGAGAATAGTAAACTAATGGATGTGTTGCACATATAAGATACAGAATAAAGCACTTGCTCCTTTGTAAGCAAAAGTCCATGCATACTCTGAAATATCACAGGAATTCGGCTTCTGGTTTGAGATGGAGAAGTGAGACAGGAAGTAGGAAAGATATAGGGCTGAAGAAGCAGCAGGAGATATAGGAGAAGATAGTAGGAAGCTGAGGTCCTGCTGCAGGGACATGTAGTGGGGGCTGCAGGAGACAAGCAGGCAAAGGTGAAGATGTGGAGTAAGAGGATGAAGAATGAACAGCAGGGCTGCTATTCTGCCACAGGAATGTGGCTGTGGTAAGAGACTGGGAAATCTGTGTGCAGGATTGGAAACCTGCTCAGAGGGCGTGAGAAATACTGTAGACTGGTGGCAGAAGGGATGCAGCTCAAGTTACAGAGCAGGGTTTAACAGGAGCTATGGGTGGGGTTACAGTCAGGAGGAAGGATAGCGAAACACTGATCTTAGGGAACTGCTTAGCCACTCGACTCTGATTCCACACTGGCCCCTCAGTAGTTGAATTAGAATATTATTGTAATGCAAATAACACTTAGAGAACTTAAAGCAGCAGCCTGGTGTTTACATAAGTGTTGGCTATGTTATACTGCAACTGAAACATCTGTCATAGAAATGTAACATCTCCTGTACTTTGTAGTTTTCCATACAGAATAATTTTCAATAGGCATTAGTTGTATTTCACATGAGTGTATCTGGCTGGGTGGTATCTGCTAACATAAACCTTCCCTCATGCACCCTGTCACGGAATTATCTCTTAGAAAATGAGAATATCCACTGCAGCATAGAGGGTGGAGCTGGCAGGACTGGGCATTTTTAGGACGTCACTTGTCATCACAGGTGCCCTGATTCAGGAGACGCACCCAGTGCTGGGAATGGAAAAGCTGATGCGGGTGTACAAAGCAGTGGGTTGATATCATCTGAGTAGGAAACCAGGAAAGCTGCTCTATTTAATCACTCAAATAATTTCCAAACCCTCTCAGACTGGGTGTGGGGTGTGTGAATATTTATTATGAGCATGTGCCTCAATCCTCAAAATATCTTCTTTGAAAAAACCTGGTGCTAACATACAACAAACCTTCTGATTTCTGTCAAGCACGGGCACAAAGTGCCTGTGGTGCACACCAGCAGTGACCTTGGATTGAAAATATGCCATGGAGCTTGCGGCACGTCCCGGCTAACTGGAGGTGAAGACACAAAGGCACGCTGGTTCTCAAAGCTCATCAGCATCGAGCAGGGCCCAGCTGTTGTGTCCCAATTCAAAACACAGGCTACAGTGAAACTGGACTCATTGCATTTGCAAGGCGTTGCTGGAGGTGAACCTGACGGTGGCTGGGACTGCCTGGACATGAGGTGCTATGGGAAGGGAGAACTCCTTCCAAAAACCTGCCAGTCAGGCAGAGGAGGGCTGGTGATATATTGTGCTGCAGCTGATGGCAAAAGTCCTGCTGTCATCAGAAGGGTCAGGATTTCACCCTCTGTGTTCATCCTGTTGACACTGGGCCAGACTCTAAGGGGTGATGAATTGTCTGATTGTTGGTATCTAACTTGCATTCAGTTACCTTCTGTCTTTAATTCCCTTCAATATTTCTTGACTGTACTCAGATGCACACAGCTGTTGGTTGCAATAGATAAACTAATCTTGAACACAGTGAACATTTTACTGGAGACTGAAGAGAAGCAAGGACTCCACACAAGCTTCTTTCCCAGCTACATACCACATTTCTGAGATTAATCTAGAAGCTGAAAGCCATCAACTTTCATTAGTTTGACTGCAAGGCCTTGGTGTGATATGAACAAATTATAATGTTTTCAGGCTTGGTGAGAGAAACCTCAGAACTGAAGATGTGTGAATTTGAATGACTAACATATAACACAGGCCCACAAGGATATTCTAGAGATGTTTAGAAAGCAAATTTCTAGTTGATAGGATATGTTGTCATTTTAAAAGTATTCTTCATTCCAAACATAAGCAAGGGATTTACATTTTTCTGTGGGAATGTTCTGTAATATTTTGAATCACTGAACTTTTTCACTTTGGTGAAAAAATTATAAAAACTCAACTATTCATGTCTATATTTAGTGTAATATTAAAAATTCTGCAACCTATTTTGAAACAGAACACAAAACAAAATGTTTAATAAAAGAGAAATGGAATATCTCATTATCCACCAAAAAACGTTACGAAAATAGCTGCATTTCAGAGAAACATGTATTTTGAAGGAAAACTATTCCACTGAAAAGTTTTCAATCACTTCCAATTTTAACAAATCAATTGCATATGAAAATATATACAGTCAAAATACAGAACCAGTATAGCAAGGCAGTAACAAGTTAAGAGCAATGAAGAGGCAGCACTGTGTCAGAAATGTAAACAGATTTCTGCAAAGAGAGTTTAGTGCATGGAGAAGAAAAAAAGCAATCACCAGAGGACCTTTAATGATGGAAGCCCACTACAAGACAAGATAGGTTGCACTTGCTTTTTGTAGTCTGGGTTTTTTTAGTCTCAAGTGTCTTGACCCAACTAGAGGGAATTCAGTGACTGCAAGATGGTTGGGGCTATGATGAGGAGCTACTGCAAAGCATGGCAGACCTCACTGTCCCCATCTACCAGAGCTGCCTTTCAGAGAAAATCAGCATAATCCAGACTTGCCCTTCAGTACGTGGCTGGGATGCTGCCAACCTGTGTGCCTACTAAGGCATCCAGTGAGAGTTCTGCATTTGCCAGTCCTACAGCACTGGGCTTCTGTTATCTTTCTTCATGGATTATAAATACAAGTATGAATGGGTACACATCAAGCAAATATAAAGACAGTTTCACAGCAATACATTCTCAAAGCAGGACTAAATGTCATTGTAGGAAACCATGGACTAGCCCACTTACTTGGCAAAATTGTTTTATAGCGGTTTTTAGTTCCATGACTTGGGATGTCAATTTCTTTGGGATCCACAAAATTCATTGGTATTTCCTATAAAAAATAAATTAAATCAGGCTGATGTTTCTAAAGGAGCCATGCAGGAAATTATCACCAGAAGGCCATCTGCTGTTACACAACTGTCTCTTAACATCAAAGTTATTAAGAAAAAAAGTGGGTCCCACCTCAAGCCTGTCAACACCCTTCCTTTAGTAAACACAGGGAGTTGCATATTGAAGGGGTGACTTCCAAGGAACACTTCTGATGAATTATTACAAAAAAAATTATTTATGGGATTAGGACCAAGGTTAAAATGCACTATAGTTCCAGAAAAGTGGAGTTCAAAAGTACAATACTGTGGTAAAAAAAAGAGCAATACTTTACATAATTGGGGCAAGAACTTTAAAAATTATTAAGTATTAATATATGGCAAACGTTCAAAAAATGTTGTACTAAGCCCTTATCAATGAAATTCAAAGACCTCACTTGCCTTTTATTTAAACTACTAGAATGAAGTGCCTTAGTCTTTTGCATTCAGACTCAAAAGTAATAAAAATCTGAAGCTATTCCTTTTGCTTCTCATTTTCATGTTTTAGTGACTGATTTACATTGCAGATGTGCAGGTAACTAATGTGACAGTTTCCTTTAAGTTTCAAAAATATGCAAATTATAAACTCCTCATAAACTTAAAATTACTGTTTTTCAATTTGTTTGTCAACATGAAAAGTAAAAAAAAGTAAAAATATGCAAAATTTGCATTGAACAAAACGTTTAACTTGATTTAAGGGAAAGTAAGAACAATTTTGATTTTGAGGTCCTGAAACAATGTTTCTACAGTTGAATAAAACCAACCCTTTTAAAATGGCAGGATGAAATATGCAGAGGTTGGTATTTTTTTCATGATTGTGGGGGATGTTTTACCAACTAAAATAATCTAGGAAAATCACTTTAAAATACTTCAGTTTATTCAAATCTTCATTTTTATGCTGATTTTTTTTGCCACCATTATTTAAATTGTCTTAGAGTAAGCTGGAATTTGGTCTTCAGTAAATTAATACTTCTACTTAAAAGAACTAGAGACTTGGAAACATCATGCTAGCCTGGGACATTTAGCCTAAGAGACAGTGGCATGTTATGTAACTGCCTCTTAGAGACACACAGGAACATGAGGACGATCTGTTGGCTTGCATCCCTGGAAAATTTACTTAAGGATTTTCCTCCAAAATGAGTTGGTTTCTACTCTAGAGGTGCAGGCTCACCCAGTACTTTGGTACAGCAGAGATAATGGTCCCTATTCTTCAGACACAAGCTCTGGTCCTGCCCAGCATGACTGACCTCTGCAGGGACTTTTTTTAAAGGAACAGGGATGAGGCCTCTAACAGCTTGTCAAGCAGCAAGAAGCAAACTTTTAAATGGGTTCACCAAGGAGGGGAAGCTACACTCTCACTTTTCTGCTTGAAGAGATGGCAAAGTTAAGTAAAATTTAGATGGTTCATATTGAAATGTTGTGATTCATCTCTGCTTCCCAACTTGGCTTCCAAACATCTTACTATGTGAGGTTGCGCCTGGGTTAATTTTTATTTTTCTACCTTCTATGCCTTATGTCCATGCATTCAATGGACCTTCTTTATTCTTCCCCTCTCCCTCACTCAGTTTCTTCCTTGATCTTGGTCTTCAGCTGGCTCCTCAAAAGAATGACTTGCTCTGTCAGGCCAGCCAAAGTGTCGCTTCTAAGACTCACTTTCCTCGCAGGTACTGCACTCCATTCCCTTTTCAGACCGCTGTACTGCCATCCATATGATGGCTGTCCTAAGTTCAGGATCTTCTCACTTTTAAGACTTCATTCTTGCATAAACCTCATCCCCACTACCTCAGATCAAACCATCTCACCTCTGTCCTGCATCTAATGCTGCTCCTTCATCCACAAAACGAGCTCCCATGCCCTCCTCATATTCACCTCTGACTTCTACCACTTCCCAACAGTGATCTCTGTCTGAGACTTAACCTTGGCCCTTGGGCTTCGAACTGCTCCAATTGGCTGACCTAGAGCTTCCCTAGCTCAGTTCTGGCTTAGTACAAACACCCCCAGTAGATGGCCTCTGAAAGGTTTCTGTGCTAAACTATGCACCAAGTGAGAGAGAGCAAGACACTAAGTTCGTGCTTAATGAGATCTCTGTCTGTCCTCTACAGAGAGTGGAAAAAGATGCGTGAGGAAGAGTCCTCTGCCTGCCCAAGTGATGGTGGTCGGTGAGGGTCTTACAGATGTGTGGCTGTCTCCCTTACTATGCCTGCTGAAATTTTTTAATAGCTCATCATTTGTCAAGTTATTGACTGATGCAAAAATGCCACCAAGTTGAAAACAGAAACACATTTCTTTGGGCCAACCGGGACCATTAATAACAATAATCACTTACATCCTGTAAACACTTTCTAATCAGTAGTCTCCTCCCAGTATTAAGTACTTGTGAGTCCAAGGGCACAGACAGAAATCTGACAATACACCGTGGATCACAGCCATAGACAAGTCACTTATTCTGAAACTGGCTGTGAGAAAAAAGAGATTATTCCAGAAAAAAAAGATCAGGATAATATGGCGATAACATTCCTGCTAACAGGGGAGCAAATTAGCCCAGCAGCCTGCAAATAGCAGGAACATGTGCAAACTAGTATACAAACTGTGTAGCTGTATAAGCAATATATATATATATTTTTTATTAAACATATATATTTAATTAAATAATTGCAATTATGCATAAACTGCACACATTCCCGTGCTCAGCTGCATGCAATTATAGATGCATATGCATATTGTTCATGGGCTGATTTCCCTCTCTGATACCTTCTTATAGCAGCTATTCTGGCTCACATGAGGTTTTAAATGCTATTCACACACTTGAAGAGGTATGATTTGGATCTCTGAAAACATTCAAGAAAATGTGGCAAAATTTAGGAAAATTCAGGCAGGTAGTCATTATAGTCATCTCTCCGATTTCTGAGGACCTAATTTTATAGATTCAATGATCAGGCACTTTTCCATGCAGGACTGTATTTTTTGACATTTGAGTGTTTTGGGAATGAATTTTATCTTCTATCACCAACTTCAGATATTCTGTCCTTTGAAGAGTAGCAACTCAGGCTACTAAAGAAAACACATATGCTGGGCAAATTATGTTTCTTCCTCCTTGCAAAACAGGTATATTCTCCCAGCCAAATATACCCTTTAATCAATAATGTCCCTTGAATTGTTAATGAAAAAAAATTGAAGAACTAAAAAATAACCTGAAACTGCTCATTTTAATTTTCCACTGAAAACTTCAAACATTTCTCCACTTTTTTCACATTTGGAAGTTTTTTGAGAGCTAATAATTCTAGTCTCCAGAAGACTGCTTTACTGTATTTCTTTAGCTAGTTAAAATGAGCTGTGCGAGCAGAATGGCTGAGGGTTATATACTGCGTTCTTTGCATGCCTCAAGTTCCTACTTGAGCTATTATCTGTAGCAAGGAACATAGTAAACAGATACTGTTCAACAGCTTCATCTTAAAACACATTTTTTAAAATGGTTTAAAAACAGAAAAGACAAGTCATGACCTTTTCAATAAAATTCTGTGGAAACACTGAATGGCCAAAGCCACGTTGTGCCCCCCTGAGGGACAAATAAAATGTGACTCTGTCTCCCCAAAGCTGTACACAACTGCTGTGTGAGACGATTTGGGTAAACAGGATTCTGTGAGGTGCCAATTTGTCTGTACAAACTGTCTCCTAACATGGGGGGCTTAAGGATGATGAAGTTATTTCTTCTGACTTTCCTGCCTAAGCAGCAGAATGGCAGAGAACCTATGGCATAACTGGTGATAAAAGTATGTTGGATGATTGTAATTTTTCTGTGTACACTGTCTGTCCACATTTTGGTAGAACTGAGGGATTTACTTTTCTTAAGCAAATGACTTTTACTGTAAATCACGGATTTTAAAGGTAATTGAAAGGGCTGCTCCATAGGATGCAAGTATTCCTAATGAAAAGCTATTTTTAGAGTAAGATGGCAATCCTCATCTATTGATTCACATACACAAATTGGAAACAAAATGAAACCCAAGGGGTCACGTGCTCTGGCATGTTTAATTTTAATTCCTTCCAGTTTCTCTGATTTAGACATCAGATTTCTAGACATACAGATCTCCGGATCAATTCTGTAACCCTTCTGAAAAACTGCCACCTTTGGCCCTCTGATTCCTCAGCTGCTGAAGCACAACTGCTACATCACACATCTCCAATTAATACATCAGTAAGTGCATATATGGACTCCTTTAGGATTCCTGAGTGATTACCAACTTACTTTTATTCATGTTATTGATTTGTTATAGAACCCGTTCCACCAATGCTTCAATATCAGACAGAATTTCTAGTGATCTGCTTGAACCTATCCCTGTCACAGATGTAGGAAATTTGCTAAGTCAATGCAGATGCAAATAATGGAGTCACTTTTCACCTACTGGTTCAGCTTCCCCAAATCACTTTTCTACCATTTTGATCATCAATTGATCCTTGTATTCTTTAGTAAGCTTCGTGCTTTTGATCTGTTTAAACCTTTTTTGCCCTGCCTTACTCAGCTTTCACATTTGAGTGGCATCAGTTTATGCTCTCTTCTATTTCCCTTGTAAAAAGTGTCTCCTTTTTTTCTGACAGCTTCTTTCATCTGAGTGTTTTGCAATAACAGACTTTTTCAGGTTTTCTTAAAGTAATGTGTTGTAATGTGTTTTCCCTGAATGGGTTTTTCTGCACTGATTTTTTTCCAGCTGGCCACTTTCTTCATTTTAGATTATTACACTTTTTACTAATAAATACACTTGTAAAACACTTCAGGGTTTCTTGTCTTGAGTATATTAGGCTGCTGTATGGCATGCTTGTTAAAGGTATTTTGGACCTTGGGAAAAATGTCCCTTTTGGACTGGGACTGTGGGTGTCCCTATGTGCTCCAAAAAATAATTCACGGTGACTAAAAATTCAGTGCTCGAATTGCAAACATACATGGTGCTTACATGGGAATAAACAAAATCTCCAGTTATGACTGTGCTTTCATCATAGTCTTTATGAGCTCTTTGAAACTGTCACAGTGTTACACCTCTGACTGTCGGCACTGTAGCCCTATTATAATACTTAGCCCATCTATGGTGGGACTTCAAACCAAAAGGAATCTGTATTATCCATGGATATAACTGACTGATTTCTCTGTCTTTAGTGTGCAAACATAAAACACCACCTTGAAACTATCTAATCTGCCCTTTGGAAATTATTTGTACCTTGACATTAAAGTGTTGCCCAATTATTTTTTCCTCACAGTTTCTGTTGTGCCACTTATGTCAAAAATCCTCACTTCAAGCGCGTTGTTAAACTCACCATAAATTCTGTTTGAAGTAAATGAGAACATGCAACTGCGTCTCGAAGCTGCTGCCGTGTCAGGACGCGGCCAGCTGACTGCAGGTATTCCATCGCTACTTTTTCTCGTGGGGTTGGCACAGTGACGAAAGGTTCAACACTTCCCAAGCTGCTCATATCCAAAGTCAGTGAGACATTGGATCCTCGTCTGCATTAGAAAATAATTCAAATGGTTATATGAGATCTGTGTTACTGTAAATCCCATACTCTTGAAGCTGATCCTGAGTTATTTATGCGCCCTGACTTTCTCTATAGTCAGTGATGGATTTGGGCATGCAAAGACTGCAAGACTAGTTTCACTGGTACCACTGAGCAGATGGAAAACTAAGTACATCCTACTTCTTCAATCTAACAACCAATCCTGCAAAAATGTGTGCTGGGGGCAACTATTTGAATGATTATTAGAAGCAGAAACAGGTCCCTATATGCTACTTTATTGTTATGAATGTCAAATGTGAAAGTGGTATCTTGGTAAGGAAGAAATATTTCACAGAAGAAAGTACAGGGGATATATTTCTAACTGATACACATACCAGTGTGAAATAAATTCACAGTTATGTCAGGTGCATGTTTAAGAATTTACTGAAATTAAATATACATAATGAAGTGGGAAAATTTTATAAAAAAAGCAGAAGTGAAAGGCAGTATAAACATTGGGACTAACAAGACAGTAGACAATGTCTCATGCTAGGTAGAAGGGAAGGGAGAGGCAATAAACCACAATAAATTATCTGTGTCTGAGGAGAAGGAATGGTCATAGACTTAAAAAAAGCTATTTGGAAATACCAAACATCTCTTGCAGGACTATAAAATTCATAACATTTCCATTTCTACAGGAAAATAAAGCTGGATTCAGTAACAACTTTCAGCCATGAAAACAAAAATAGACCGCACTTTTATGGGGCTTGGTAGGAGCCGTATTCTTTTTGGGGCTTTCTTAAAACAACACTTAAGAAAACTGGCTTTTTTTGTATTTTCAACCCATCAGTCAAATATTATCTTCTTGAACCTTAACTTTCAGCATATTGATTGCAAAAAATCCATGGTCTGCAAACTGTGATGACTAAACACAAATTTATAGGCATTTATCAAAGCTTTTGTGTTTGTTAAGCAGCAATCAGTCCTATAAGACTGACAGATACAGCTCACTGAGCTGGTCTACAGATGCTCAGCTCAGTTAGCATTTACCAAGCAGCTATACACGTATAGAGATATGAGAACACCAGCTGGATTCTTACCTCTGCACATTATTGTCTCTCCATTAAGGTGTGCCTACAAGGAAGTTCTTTGAAATCTTGGTTACTCTATCATACTTGGATATACACAAATATAACATAAGATTGTCTCAAGCCTCTCCTAAACAGTCATCCTGCCAGATCAGTATACAACTCTATGCCTTGCCCATTTGCAAAATCCCATATGCCAATGATTAACCATTTACTGGATAATCTATTATCCAGTGATTCCAGTTTTTCTGCTGAAACTCTGCTTGGTTGTGTGCATTTCTCATCTGCTGGAGAACTGCTTGGAGAGTGTGATTACACAACTCTCTGAACACTGGATGTTAAGATACAACTGTCCCTTTTACAGTGATACCACATATTATAATACAGACATCATCTGATAGTATCTGTGAGGCAAGTGCTACCAATATTGGGGGAATGCTTTTCTCTATAGAATCACAGAATCATTAAGGTTGGAAAAGACCTCCAAGACTGGTGAGTCCAACCTTTGATTGGGCACCACCATGCCAACTAAACCACAGCATTAAGTGCCATGTCCAATTGTTTCTTGAACACTTACAGGGATGGTGACTCCACCATGTCCCTAGAAAGCCCGTTCCAATTCTTGACAACCCTTTCAGTGAAACAATTCTCCCTAACTTCTACCCTGAATCTCCCCTGGTGCAGCTTGAAGCCATTTCCCCTTGTCTGCTCCTGATGGCTTGGGAGAAGAGATTGACCCCCTCTCAGGTCATTGTAGAGAGCAGTAAGGTCTCCTCTGAGTCTCCTTTTCCCCAGGCAATAGATCTCCAGCTCCCTCATCAGCCTTTCAAAGGACTTGTGCTCCTTCCTCAGCTCCACTGCCCTTCTCTGGACACGCTCCAGCACCACAATGCCCTTATTGTAGAGAGGGGCCCAGAACTGGACATAGGACCCAAAGTGTGGCCTCACCAGTGCTGAGTGAAGGGGGACAGTCATTGCACTGATCCTGCTGGCCACATTATTCCTGACACAGACCAGCATGCCATTGGCCTTCTTGGCCAGCTGGGTACATGCTGGATCATGTTCAGCTTCCATTGACCAGCACCTCCATGTCCTTTTCCACTGGGCAGATTCCTAGCCACTTTGCCCCAGCCTGTGGAGATGCATAGGGTTTTTGTGACCCAAGGGCAGGACTTGGCATTTTCACCTCATTGAACCTCATAAACATCAACAGATGCTTCAGTAATTTTATTTTAAATTAAGCAATTTCTATTATGTCAGTCTATATGAATAGAAATTTTTCCAGTCACCCCCCTTTCGCTTGGTAAAGCACAAAGCAACAATGTCCAAGCGACAAGACCACCCGGTGGAATAGGTGAATCTCACATTGTGTCATTTTTTTCACAAGCCTACTTCAGCTTAGGTGATGGGTGGGTGGCAGCAAGAGCTTTGCTGCCCAGGCCTGCAGATGGTAACAGTGAGTCAGCAGTGGGTGTCTGGCTGCCTCCAGGGGTAGATGGGGACAGTTTCTGTTTGCATAGGGAAATGGATAGGGTATGATTCTGCTAATTGTGCTAGAAGGTAGGCAGAAGTGAAGTAGCATCCTGAGCAAAAAATTATGGATAAGTAGTACATGCACAGACTACCAGTAGTGCTCTGTACCTTGTGGCACAGCCTGCATGGTACTGGAGCCCCAGTCAGCAGTACCAGCACTCACACCCAAATCCAGAGCTGTGAGAGTCTGGGAAGTGGGCACACCATGGCGGCTGCTCTCAGATGGACCCTGCAGGAGGGTGCTGGCTCATATGCCTATCCCATTTCCCTGGGGACTGTGCCAGACTGTGGGGGAAAATCAGTTCCCAGCTCCACACCACCTCTCAAGGAAAACATCCTGTTAGACCTCTCTGTCACAAAACCTCTCCACACAAGCACCTCTTCTGACCATGACTAGCAATTTATTCCACGGAAAAAGGCAGTCCCTAAAACAGGTGGCTCTGAGCACATATATTGCAAATCCAATCTTTTGAAAACCATCCAGAAATCCACAGAAGAGCTGTGCAATGGATCCCTCCAAAGCTGTTTAGGCTACCTTTGCTTGAGAAATGGGTAGCAATTTAGATTCAGACATACTTCTGGGAGAGCCTACTGGGATTTCCTAATATAGAGGAAAAGTATTCCCATTGTCCAGTAACAAAGTACAGTGAAAACGTTAGTATTTTCTTTGGCTTTTACATTGTTGTAACTGACAGTCTTGGCAACGGGGTGATTTCCTTTTCAATAACAACAAAAAATATACCTGATCTAATTATAACTGTGAGTTTACAGCTTTTACCATTTATGGGGATTACTGATGAACACTGGTCTTGAGGATCCTCCTTACTCTGGAAAGAAGAACCAGTTCTTAGGTGCATATTTAATGCATTAAAAGGTACACATTGAATAAAAATTGAAAATGAAGCAATCTTCTTAGAAGTTCATAAGAGGACAAATGAGAGATCACAGTTCTAGAGGTAATTCTTCCATAAATATGGGTATCTCAAAGAAGCTTTTTGAAGAATTATTCTTCAATTAATAAAATTCTTTAAATAATGTTTACATACATTAGAAATGCTATAACCAATATTAGCATTGTTCACACAGACTTCTTTATTGCATTCTTTATGCTGAGGAACAGGGCTGAAAACAGAACATTTTGCACTGTCTTGAAAGATGAGGGAGGGCCTGAACCATCATAAGTTTGTATGTTGTAACAGAAGATGCTTATAGTCTCAGGCTCTCCTCTAGACTCTTTAGATTCTCAGTGTTCCTCTAATAGTTAAATTCCCCACTCTCTGTTAAAGAATGGAAAGCAAGAATTCTCTTCTCTTTTACTACCTGGATGGAAAGAGGTTACCTATTGAGCTCACCTTTTTCCACCTTACTAGGAGGGACTGCACAAGGCTGGCAACAAGGAGGTGCCACCTAAAACAAAACCCATTTTTGGTAATTAGCACTTGCCTACATTAAGTTTTGAATAAGGAAATCACAATCAGACCAGTGGCACTTCAAGTCAGACAGCTCATTTTACTTAGAGATACACATATACATACATACATATATGTATAAAATGTATCTCCTGACTGGTATTTTTCCACTTCAAATTAGAGTAAGGGACCCATACACATGGGTTTTCCCTTATTTCTCCCAGCCAAGTTTTTTCCCCCCTTTTAAGTATCTTTATATTCTTTATGTGAATAGTCTGGGCCAAATAAGAGAAGATTTTGTTTTGATACACCTACCCCAGCATCCTCCCACCGAGGTTGTGTCTTGATGGGGAAGAGTACTATGTGAGGAATCTGAGGAATTGTAAACATTCGTGACAACATTATATCAAAATTGTCAGGAGACCAATTCTTCCGAAGTTCCACCAGCTGGGACAGCCACCTCATCACTGGGTACATGAAAAAGTGCAATCAGGAAACCACTTGTGTCTGTGTATTGTCTGGAATCCCAGAGGCGGGGGGGGTCTCACTACATACTCACAGATCTCTTTTCAGTTGGATAATAGGAACAAGTCTACTGATGAGAATTCACCAGAGTATTTTAAATAATACATTTATAGAAGCAGATTTTATTACAAGGCATGATAAAATAAAAAATTTAAAAAGCAATGTTTGTTTGAAAACTCTTGAAAAGAAGCTCCACCTGTCCACTTTGGAGGGTCACCAGTTTACTAAAGCCCTATTAAACATTAGTGAGGTCATTTCCAGGTCTTCCCTGACCCTAAAATTAAGCCATAGATTTGATTACGAAAATCCAATTGCCCGACATGTTTTCCCAGTTGTTTATTTGAGCTGAATAATTTCTTTAAATACACATGTTTATTCAGCACTCATGAAAAATGCAACACCCAGATTCCTGAGCCTCGGCCTCTCATTGTCTTTTCAGCGGTTTTGGAAGCGATGGCTGCTGGCCTCTAGGAGTCACTGCCCTCTGACCCCAGCACTACGGACACGGGAGGTGCTTCCCCCTGTGCCATCGGTCCTCTGTCCCCGGGCGAGCTGCTGTGCAGCCCAGGAGGGAGCTGGGTCAGGCGTGTGGGTGAAGAAAGCCATCAGAAGGAGGAGCGCAGCTGGATGCAGCTGCTGGGGAGAGAGTTTGCGTTGGGTCCTCAGATCCCACTTGTACCAGGGAATGTTTCACAGGGCTACTCTCCCTGGGTTTTACTGAAGGGAAAACACCACAATTCCCCCGTGCCTTTTGTTTCTCTGACGCTCACAGATTAGGCCTAGACATGGGTCCTGAGTGTATCACCTTGCAGGTCCATCTCATCAGCAAATGCACTGCGTGCAGGTGGGGTTTGCTCTGCTGGAATGCACTGGGGGAGCACAACTGGGCACAGCCTTTCCAGCACTTACTCCTTTACTGCTGCCAGACTCCACCTGCATATCTAGTTTTATGTTTCAGTAGAGCAACTCAAAGGAAAAAAAAAATACAGATGAACTACAGAAAAAATACAGCTTTCTTTCTGCTTTCAGCAAAATAACTAAGAAAAAACATGGTCATGTAGATGAACTAATGTGATATGTAAAACTCCAGTGACGTGTGAAAAGTACAGTAAATTAGAAAAGGATTAAGTATTGTTATTAAACCTCTATACCAATAGAAAATAAATAAAAATAGGAAGCTCTGACTTCATCAAGAAAAATCAGCATTGAAAAAAGGAAAAGTAGAAAAGCAGAAGTACAAAGAGATTAAAATAATCTTTTCAAATGACTGAAGATATTGCTGTTTTCTTCCTGCCTTGGGCAAATAGTAATATGGATCATCTAATAAACAACTGAGACATTTCTTCACAAATGTAGATTTATAATATCCATTACAGACAGTCCTGAGAAGGTTAAGAGATGACTCTCAATTGAAGCAATAATTTGATAACTTTAAAGTAACATTCACAGTACTATTAAATAGTTGTTTCTAACGCATAAGGATAATTTCTATATTTTTCCAAAATCCCTATATATGATTCTTGCTCTGTACTTGCTAGCCTGAAATATATATCCACCATGTGCTGCTGATATTACTGGATATCTTGGGAAAGTAGGGGTGAATGAGAGCATGGTTACATTAATGGGTGTGATAATCTCTTGATTTTCTTCAGAGCATCAGCATACTACCTCGAACAAGTCTTCTAAGAATACAATAAAAATCCCTTATTGACCATCTCAATTTGAATATGAAGATTCACTTTTCTTACATCTACATTCTTTCCTTGAAATGTAGAGCTCATAAGTTTCAATTTTCTGTTGTGCTGAAGCACATATTAAAGAATATTCTGATACAAAATCCCATGAGTTCTGATAATATACAATACCCATTAATGTAACTATCCTCCTATTTACTCTTCCTTTCCACAAAGGTTAATCAATATCATCAGTATTAGTTTGAGAAAAAAACAAATTAAAAATTTCTAGTTGAGTATGTGTATGGCATCCTAACACATAAATATTTGCACATAGTATTTGTTGCACATACTGTACTTTTAATTTTTACACTCACAGGTGCCCTGTGAAGCATGGATATGCAGATGCTTGGCAGACCCACGATGAAAACTCAGCTTCCCAAATGCTCTCTGCTTTACCTGCTAATTAATTCTGGGTTTTATTTGAACAAGGGCTGTGTCTTTTAGGAACCACTCTGAACTGAGGTTATCGACATTTTCAACAAAACTAACCTGTATCACACGCCAGACAAATACTCAAAAATCAGAATTTGAGATCAACCAACTAACAAGGCCAAATGAGAATTTACTCTGCATTGTGACCAGTCTAAATTGACAGAACCTGATACCTTGAAGGATCTGTTCTGCTCAGCTCATGTCTGGTTATTTTGCAGCTACTTTATTATGCATAAAAATAAAAAATTCAGGACCTTAGTTCTACCTTCAGCACTTCGGTGTGCTGTAGGTCAAAACTTGACCTTCCCCACTCTCTTGCTATCCCCTGACATACCAGTGCTACTTAAACCACCAGAAATTACCTACTGGCTTCTTACCATGCACAGGAACAGTAAACCTCTCTTTTTCTATGGGTTCCTGGCCTCATTTCCAAAACCTTATTCCTCTCGCAGGTAAACGTTCCTCTGGCTCTGATTTTTTCTCTCCAGAGAGGAGATCCTGAACAGATAGGTATTAGCCCAATTTTCCATAAACATGCTTAACAATTAAAAGGTTAATATCACTGATATTCATATTATTTCTACTCTGTCTTGCAGATATCTGCACCTGAGACAAATCCTGTAGCTCCTGGTGTGAGCAGCCCCACGTCACCAAACCAAGGACCTCATTTACAAAGGCTAATTGGGTATAACACTGAAATTAATACCTATCACCTGAAAGACATAGATGGAATATATTTAAGCTCAGGACTCTAAGAAGGCAATAATATGAAGTATGCATCTTCCTGGGAAGAATGGCTGGTATTTCTGTTCATGTTTGCTCTGTCACACAGCTCTCCTCACAGTTTTCCAGTGTTGTATTTTTATTTTTCTCTATTTGTCACTCTTAACACTGATGTTTTCTTACTTTGAGGAAGGGGCCTGGAAATGATGACATTAAGATGTGTACCCACTGAAAGAAGAAGAGGGATATATGGCTGCCGGGAGGCAAGACTTCCAGTTCTCTGTGGTCTCCCAGCTATAAGAAATCTCCTGGCAGCATATTCCATCTCTCTCTGAGTCCACAGAAACAGATCTGGAACCTCAGCTATGAAGTTTAAATATCTTTTTCAAGAACTGGGGGCACTTCATGCTCTCTCCAGAGGGTCTGATCTCATTCCCACAGCCATGAGCGAGAGGAGGCCAATACATCTAGCACTAAATTGCAAACAATTTTCAGGATCTACTCACAGCTCAGCAGGTCAAAATGAGCTGAGGAAACGGTTTTGACAAGTACTTCTGGATTAAGTTTTAAGCAATCAGTATCTGGTTAGGACAGGAATGGCTCAATATCCTGTAGAGGAAAACAGCTGACATGAGTGTAGTTTCAACTTTCCCTCTTTTAATCAGGCTTTCTAATGTTCTGCCAATTCACTCCTGTTCTGCCCTCGATAAGGCAATGCTGCTCAGCTACGGGAACTGACTGTTCAAAAATGCAAAGCTTAAACAGCCTCCCATCTTTTCCTGTAGATTATTTCTACAATCAAATTGCGTTTTCTCACGCAAACTTACATCTTCAATAAAATTTGAATGGCAACATAAAGCTCTGTTTCTGCTTCACAGTCACATATATGTGTCTGCAGCATGAGTGAAAATTGAGTTAAATGTTCAGAAGTAAAAATAAATGAAAATGCTAATTTGTTGTGCTTATTTGAGCTGTTTATTCCAAGAGCTGAACAAATGTTTACCAATTAGTGGTTAATTTTCTTTACATGGTAGAGCTTTAATTGACTGCAGCCTTGTTTATTACTATTCTTATCTGCTTGCATTGCAGCATTGTTCTATCTCATAAGGGAGGCCTCATTGCACAGACCTACTGGATGACCTGTTCTCTCTCTGATTAATGCACATGCTAATTTAAACCAAGCTACAATGAATATAAGCAAAAGGAGTTAAAAGAATAGGAAAAAGGAAAAGAGAATGGAGAGTAATAATAATAGACTGCTAGGGATGCACATATTAAATAGACAAGGAGCACAACTTAAGGAGCTCAGATAATGTGTTTATTTAGGGTAAGCCAGCAAGGACTGTTAAAAAAACCCCGCATATTTTGTCTGCTGTATATTTTGCTTAAAAATTAAGAAAAAAAGCAATTTGCAAAATATTTTTGCAAACATACTTGTATAAGTTTCCCTTCTATGCTTCCAGTTCATAAGTACCACTGTGAGACCTTGGAGAAGCTGTAGCTATGTACCACCATTGCCAATTTAGATTTCTTATGCAGGTGCAAAGCCAGATTACTTTTCCCAGAACATGCAAGGTTCACTTCTTCGTTGAGCACTACATCATGCCCAGAGGGTGCTTGTCTGCATTACACAGAGAACAGCCTATCTAGGAAAACTTATTTAATCAGTGAGGATGGAGAGGTGCAATACTACAGCAATAGCTTCAAGGAAGTGGTTTTTTAAGACTGCTTAACTGACATTTTCTGCTACTGAGTTGGTCTATAATTAAATAAATGAAAAATGGATCTTAGATTTTTCATCTTTTAGATGAAAAAAAAAGTGGGTTTGCTTTTTTTCATAGGAGGAGCCTTAGATAAGTCAATTTAGCTTCATGTATTCCATAATAATTCTCTTAAGCACAAATTCTACTTCTATCCTGTAATTGCTGCTCATTTAAGGAATATAATCTACAACCCTTACATCCAACCAAGCAAATATATAATCTATTTACACATTAATGTCCTTCAATACTCTTTTGAGACTTTAACCAAAACCAGCTGACCTGGAAAAAGACATGGGCAGGAATATTCTTAATGTAAATGAGCAGTATCCTCAGACAGTATCAGTAGGAGAAAATTATTTTTTATTGTGACTTGAAGGCTAATCAGTACAATGAGTTCTTTCCTGGTGAGTTCGCCATTTGGGAAAGACAGGAAGGAACATCTGGGAAAAGAGGCGTTTACTACACCCTGTCAACCTTAAGATAATAAAAAAGCACATTCCTTGTTTATTTGACTTGGTCCTCATTATCTTTAAACTACTGCAAGTGTCACACGGAAGATTTCTAAGCAGACAAATTAATTGTTAGTGCACTTTGAAGAAATTACTGAACAGCAGCAGTTTCTGAGGAATGCAAAACCTGCAGACCCTCAACGTTGCTCAACAGAGCTGCGCCACCTATGGACATTTCCAAAGGGAGCCGGCAGAACAGCTCCGCTCGGTCACACAGCAGACAAAGCACCTAAGGCTGCCTGTACAGAGCCCAAATCCTTGTAGCACATCCACTCTGGAACACAGTTCCATTTCCAGGATGACTAATGAGCCTAAGCCATACAACGAATTGATGGGATTTAGGCTCTTAGAGACAGGACCCATAGACGTGCTCTTAGATCTGCCCTTTCTTCAGCGGCTTCTAAAGTCCTGACACCTAAGCTTTATATATAAACCTTTCTCTATACAGTTTTTTTTTTCTTGATCCACTGTCATAGTCTGGCTTTCCAGCCTTGCTTTCTATGGGAAAGCTTGCTCAAACAAGCATATTAATGTGAAAAGTGGCTGCATTCCCCTTGAAAATAAAATTTAGTAAATCCACTTAGGCTTGCAATTTGAAACAGAGCAATGTTTAAATGCTTTTAAGACAGCTGCAAATGTCCACATGCCAAGGTGTACTTTATCTTGCACTTCAGAGGTTAGGCAGACCTTTAAAGGAGCTATTGCCAAGCTGTGCAGTCTCATTTAGGGCTGAACAGCTGATGAAGAACTGACAGGTAAGTGATCTGGAGCTCTTCAAGGGATCAGAGCTCAGCAGATCCCTTGAAGTCCATGGTCTTGGACCGCCTGCCTTCCTCAGAGACATTCCTATGGGGGGCTGCATAGGCAAGACTCTAGATCAGGGAAATTCATCTGTACCTGCACCAAGAGATGAAGGCCAGAGCAAAGGCTTTCTGATCTACTCTTTCTCATACACACCATCAATGAGTCTGAACAGACAAAAAATTTTGGAGTGAAATAATAGCAATTGCTTCAGATTCACAGTCCTCTATTAGCAAAGGATTCATGGCATTTAGAAATTTAAACAGCTTGATTTAAATTCACTTTTATGAATTTGAATAAAGGAGGGAAAAGTGAAGATCCTGACAGAAGTAGTATTCCTCTAAATGCACACTACATTATGAAATAAAGAGAAAGGAGAGAAGTCATATCTGAAAGACAAACCGAAATCACTCTCAACCTGACCTCCACTTCATCTATCTCAGCACAAACGCTTCCAACACACAGGGCTTCATATGGCTAATGATGCAATATAGGTCAGCCTAACATACACTGAAGTAATGCAGAAATATGAACGTAAGTTTGGTGTACTCTGTAAAGCCAAAGGTTGTTTTCAAAAGAAAGAGGGGGTTTAGGGAAAGAACAAAAGAAAGCAAGCAGGAATTATTGATTACTTAATTAATACTGTTATTTATTTTCAGTATGTTCTCCATCTTCTGTCAATCTGTACTTTAGAATGTTCTGAACCAAAGGGTGCTTTCCCATCTTTGAGCCTGTTATTTCCCTTGTGTAGCTTTTCCTTCAGACAGTGTTCTTAGCCTACCTTATGACCTCTGCATTGACCCCAGATGATGAGCTCTGTAGCGGGAAGCCAGGCAATGGTGAACACTATACATGGGGACTAGAGGGTTATTTAAACCCTCTAGATTTTCACAATCTGCATTTGTGAAAATCCTTGTAATGAAGGAGAAAACATTGATTTTATTATAATCTTATCAGTAAATTGCAAATTCACTTTCTGTAGCTACAGGATTAACTTGAGGATAATTACAATACCAGCTTTCTGCTTTTCACAATGCTGCCTTCTTTTGCAAACCTATTCAGTATTGTGCTCAGTGGGCCAAACTCTCTTCCCAGATACGTCTATAAATCCACTGAGACCAAACAAGCTAAACAGAGTCTGAAGTGAAACAAGCCCATCCAACTTACAATTTTTAACTGTTGTGTGCTTTTCTGCCATTCTGATTGTTTTCCTTCTCTTCTTGTAAGAATGTGCCTTTAGATCCACTATCAAATCCAGGGAAAGGAACTGAAAGCCTCCGGACTATGCAGCAGTCTCCCAGGGGAATTTTTTATGACTCAGGAAGGATTTGAGACATCTCAAAAACAGGAGATGCTGCTGTCAGGGGATGGTGGGAAGCAGAAGAGTCACCCCTGGCAGAGGCGAAAACTCAGGTGCCTCCTGCCCAGCACCAGCCCCATCTCTTGCTGGCAGCAGTTTTCCAGGGAGCTGCCATTGGTCATCCGGAAGCACTGGGACTGAATTCCCTGGAGAAACATTGTACTTAACGACATTTTTCTGTGTGGGAATTATATACACTACTTCCCTTTCTGATGCCTATCGCATATTTGAGCGGTCATTTGAAGTTGCTGTGTTCTGTTTTGCTCCTGTTATCAAATCACAATACTAACATTACAAGGATAATTATAGATACTAAAAATTAATAACAATACTGTCTGTTTGTTAAGCATCAAAGTATAATCTTTGATAGAGAACATAAGGAAAGTTCCTGTCCCAGAAAGAAATATCACTTTTGTAGTTTCTTATAGACTCCCCTGGTTAGAGAAATGAATGGAGAGTTCAAAGGCAAGGTATTTCATCAAGATAGGCACTGATTTGCAATACCATATTGGATCACTTAACCAATTAATGCCCCACTTGTCTTAGTATGAAAATCACAAAAAGAGTTCCTGACATGTCTTGGAAACTCAGCTAAGTTTCAAAGCCTAACCAAATGGGTGCATCAGCTTGGATGAGATGGTATCAAAGCAGACAACTCCAGCAAGGGCGGGGCTGAAATGTCAGTGTCACATGGAATCAGCTCTGCCTCTGGGCAGTACTTCTCTGGCTGAGCCATTTCCATGGTATACTTTGGGCATCTTCATCTCTGAAATGATGCTATTACTTCTCTGTTTGCTGAGGCGCGTCTGACTGCCTGTATGCATTTACTACTTTGTCTGATGTCTAGAATGTAAGTCTCTTGGATAGAGGAACATTGCATTTTTGTATACATATGGAGTCTTGCACAGAGGGATCCTGATCTGTGACCAAGGCTCTCAGGTACTGAAAGAATGCTAAAGAGAATTTCCAGCAAGAGCTCAGAAATACTCCGGCCAATAGATTTACATGCAGTACTCTTTGAGCAAAGGTGCATGTGAACACAGAAGAAATTTCTGCTAGCATACATTGTAAAGCTTTCTTAACATACATACTAGCTCTGACTATGCAAGAGATCTCTGCTGAATATCCAGAACTAGATTTTTCAAAAAAGAAGTAGTATAATTAGTCAACTCTCATAATTTTGAGGAGTTCTCCTTAGCACTGCATAGAAGTGAAATTACTTATGATTCCACTCAAAGAAGAGATTCATGGCCTGGACTGTTAACTGATGGCTACAAGGTAAGCTGGATGTAAGCACTGCCCAGCACATGGCTTCTGGCAATTCAAATAAATATTTGGATATCTTACATTGCAGTTTTGGAGGCACTTTGATTTTTTCTTTTCTTTCTTTAACTCTTTTCTCTGTCTGTTCCTAACATTTTAAATTAAGGGGAATTGAACTTAGTTCAGCTTTAGGCTGCCCTGTAAAAGAAATATCATGAACAGAGATAAATGCATTCCAAAACAAGAGGAAAGGTGAATATTTTTGTTTTAACTTGAAGCATTATTCTTTTTCAAACATTAATGGGGACACTCAAGGAAACTTTTCTATACAAACCACAAATGTGAAAAATCAACCTTCCTTCTAAATACCAGAACTCTGTGTATCTGATATGGATGCTTCCTTCTACGTTGTTTGGCTGAAACCAGTACTTGTGGGTACTAGTCAAGGGCTCAGGAGATACTTCCTGCTTACAAACCAATCTCATAAAGAAGCTTAGCACAGCACTTACAACCTACCATTGTTAAAAGGTGATATATTAGGTTGCAAATGTCACAGATGGACACATCCTGCTAAGGGCTGAGACGAGATGCTCAGAGCATTCAGGTCCAGCTAATGTGCATCTCCTCACTTTCCCAGATGTCCCACTCTGCTTGCACATTAGGACAGCTGGTGAAGCAGTCACAGAAACCATGCCTGGATGGTCAAGCACAGAAACAAATTAGAGGCAGAGAAGAGCTGAGGAAATCAGTCACTGGAAAGCTGCATCAGAGTTTAACTCCCTGATTACCAAACAGTACTTAAAGACCCAAAATTGCTGCTGAAAAAGACAAAGGGATCACTCACACAACTCAAATTACTCATGTGCTCAGGGCAACAGCGGTCCCTGTAAATTCCAGGCTCAAGGAGCACTTAAATATTAACATGGATATTTTCCCTTGTGTGACTTTTTAAAAGATCAGCTGGACAAATCCCTGCAAACCCACCAAAACTGTCTACCAGATGGCAGCCACTGATTAATTTGTCTTAACTTAAGCCAAAAAGGAAGAAAATGTGATGGGTGGAGCCGTAAAGACAAGCACAATCAACATCCGACCAAATAGGGTTTCCTGTCACCTTGGGAACGACACTGATTGGCACTGTGGTTTCCTGTGTACAAGCTAAAACCAGTAGCAACTGGAGTAACAAGAATAAACGCCAGATGAGAGACCTGGGAATACAATAAAATTATTATAAGATTCCTGACTAAACCCCAGAGGACAGTAAAGGCAAAACCAAGGGCAGGCATAGACTGCATATGCTAAACGGAGCATTCCCCTGTAGATGAAGCTCTAAACAAGGGTAGGCCAATTTGCCTAAACTAACCACTCCCAAAAGTCATGTGCTTTGGAAAGCTTAATTCTTCACAAGGGAAGAAAAAAGGGATGTGGGACAACTGAAAACAGAGATAGAAATAGGAGTGGAAACCTACCATCCACCCACACTAAACTGAAGTAATTTTAAGATATGCCACAGACACGGGGAAATGGACTGTGGGTGTAAATTTGGGCAATGGTACACAGTTATTTGCATTTATTTATTTATTTAGATTACAACTCCTGCAGAGTTTTGCTTCAAAGAGCTCTAAACACAGCCAAAACATCTTCTCAACCAGCCAGGAGTCAAATAGTTAAAATAAGGGTTTTAGAGGGTCTTTGTTAGGCTGGTGACTGAGTTCACTTCCTCTCCAGAGAAAGGAGACAATTCACATTCCTGCCCTCTTCCTACACTACAGATAAGCAAAGACGTCTATAATGGGTTGGACAGAACAGACGTTCATGCAACTCAAAAGATCTGGCACTTGCAGAAAGTTTTTAGAGTTACTGTGCACTCACAGAAATGTTCCACAAATGCAGGCTGAAGGCACAGCAATATTCTCTTTTTAGTGATGAATCCACGTGCCAACACAGACCTCTCAGGCACCAAGCAGGAGACTGTTGAAGCTGGATCCCATCTCATGCATTACTTAGTTTCTCCCACCTCAGCAGCCCAGGTAGCCCAAGGTCCTTGCCTTTACTCTTCACCCAGACTGCATCCAGAAATCAGTGTGGCTTTCCAGCTAGCTGAGATGGCCTGAGAAGGAGGGAAGCCATAATGCAGGGCTTCAGGGAGATCCTACACTGAAATGACAATTACCTAAAAGGCAATAAGCAACTGCTTCAGCCAGGATTGCTCCTCTTGTATCAGCTGCTACACCCACTGCACACTTCATGTGCAAGCTACATCTTGAAAAAAAAATCACAGTGCCAGGAAAACAATCCCAGGCACTGAATGACAGTGCTACATATCAATCATTGCAGCCCTGGTTTGTTTTCAGTCTTTGACAAAAAGAGCACTCCAAAGCACTTTACGGTTTGGGGATGAGCACATGCACAAACCATTCCCAGGAGGAAGTCTGCATCCAGTCCCTGCCTCTCTGGAGGCAAAGAGAGCTTAGTAGTATGGACACAAACCAATCTCTGCTACACAGCCTTAGTGTATCTGGGCATATTGAATTAATCAGTGGATGCCCCATTCCTGGAGGTGTTCATGGTCAGGTTGGATGGGGTTTTGAGCAACCTGACCAAGTGGAAGGTGACCCTGCTCTTGGCAGTGGGGCTGGAACTAGATCTCTTTCAAAGTACTTTCCAACACAAGCCATTTTATGATCCTATGATCTTACAGACCAGAATGGAATATAGGTGCCAAATGAGAGAAATGTATTTTTAGGTCTTTCAGAAAGTGTGTGAAAGTGTGGGGAGGTTGTAATTGTATTCTCTCACTCTTCTTAAATGATGTGAAAAAATAGTAGCAAGTAGGACTTTTACTGCACCTCAGGTTAAGGTTCTCGTCTTTGCTACATCTCTTCAGATGGACAATACATCCAGCCATCCTCAATCCAATGGTTAGGAATATGTCTGGAGATTTATGTGCCATGCCCAAACTGCTCTAAGGAGTTGGTAGAAGAGGCAGATCAGAGCATAAAAATTCCTGCCTCCCACCTAGAACTCAGTTTACTGATCCCTGGTGCTTTGCTAATTCCTTCTGATAGGATATCACCATAAAACTATTCCACAGCTTGTACTTTCATGTTGGCACATAGCCTTGCTTCAAACAATTACACTGACATTTTCCTAAAACAATCCCTACGATTTAAATTAAGAATGCAGAAAGCATATTCAGCGCCACACAATAGGGAAAATTTATCCTCCAAATCTATGCAAAGCTACTTTATTTTAGCCAGGAAATCCAAGGCCCCTTCCTGTAAATATATTAAGTTCCCATGTTTGTGCAATAAACTACAAAATCTGGCATGTTTACAGTAGCCAAAGTGCAAGGTGCTACCCTATGAGTGTTACTTGAAATTATTACTCACAATGGACAGTTTTGTAAAATTATAATGGATCAGCAACACCATAACTGGATTTGCAGCAACCGTGCTCTGTGATCTAAAAATCAGAACAGAGACAGAGAGAATTGCTGGAAATTTTTCTCATCTATTAGAGCAGAGTTGTGGTTGAACAGTGATATCCTGAGGTGCAGCTGAAGTTATATTAATGAAGAAAAGAGCACATCAGGTTCTTTACCCTGGCTCCAATGTTTCTTATGAGGTTTTATTCAATATGCTGTATTGTATCTTAAGATAATGATTCATTTTAATGAATCCTACCTTTCTAAAATAAGGAAAACAGGTATTAGAGTTAGTTTTTGTGTTATTTGTCATCCACAGTATTTGTCATCCAGATGGCAATTTACAGAGTACAGAAACTGCCTAAGAGGCTGAAGCTATAGTTTAATAATTTCTGTGTCTATGCAGAATGACTAATAAAAGAGAATACTTTTCAATATTAAGAGCAATTTTTTTCCACCTCCAAACCTGAATCCCAAATTACACAAGATTTTCTTTGTAAAGGTGTAAAATACAAGATGTTTCTGAGGAAGGATGCTGAAGACAGAAAGAGAATAATAATTGCTCTCATTATTTGTGTGTGCACCTTTTGCTAATACATTCCTGTTTAAAACTTTACCTTTTGGCACTAAGTTCCACATACTCCTATAAGTTATCTGAATATTTTTTTTTTTTTTAGATTATAAAGAAATATATTGTCTTTCTTTCCCACTAGAATATCTCTATTTCTTATGTTACAAAGATGAGCACTTAGCATTATAGTGCATGATATATTAACTTTTGTTTCATTACACTTACAGGGAGCTGTACTCACTGCATGTCTACTGAACAATTCTTAGAACTGGAGAAAGAATTCTGCTGCCAGTTTACAGGGATCTTCAGGACAGTAAGAGAAATCTCACTGGGTAGAGTCTATTAACTGTGGCATAAGATTTTTACAGTATTGCTCTTCTTTGTGGGGAAAAGTAACATCACACAGAGTTCTCACAGTCAGAGTTCACGCCAAATTTCACTCATCTGTTATATTTGTAGAGAGCAATAATTGATTGATTCAGGTGACTGTCTCTGTACTGCTCTCTATTCTGATGCCTACTGATTTTCTGTAGAGGTTGCAGAATTGGTTGCACATTCTGCTGAATGATGCCTGTGAGCAGCCCTCTCCCCTCCAAGTTTTGCTCTTGCTGGCTTTTCCCTTTCAGGGAGTATCTTCTATTTTCCTGAGTCACAGCTGTGCCTCCAAACCATTGCATAATTATTTTATTTCACATTTTAAAATGGTTTATTATTTCACTTATCTGCTGGTTTTTTGCTTTATTTGCCAAACTCTTTTTCTATAATCATCTTCACTCTCTTGTGTATATTTGCAGAGCAAAAAAAATCATCACAAGGCACATGTAAAATACTATCTGTTCTGAATAAGAGTCCTGCAAACTTCTGTCATCCTGATAGTGAACATGAGGAGCTCTTCCTTTTAGACAGAATAAGTTTCTGATGAATATGTAATAGACTAAGAAAACATAGAGCTGTGATTTTTCCCTCTGATTATTAAAACATAATAGCCAGTTTTAGGACTTTGTGGCTAGAATGAAATACAAATGCCTGAGAAATTTTTCCAAAGCAGTTTGTTTTTAACACACAGTAGAGTAGACATTTTCCACATTTTCTTTTCTTCTATGTATCTTTGCACAGTAATTAATTTGAACAAAACATCACATTGTCCACTAGTTAGCTGAAATGCAGTTGTCTTAGTCACAAGTAACACTGGAACTAAAACTCACAGCTGCAGTGGTCACAGAAAATGTAAAGCCCGTTGTAATACTGTGCTGGTGTGGTAACATTTATATCTACCATGATTGTGATTTAACACCTGACTCTTGTTCTAAGAATTTTCAATGCTTGATATGTCAGAATGAAATCTAAAATACCACATTCCACTTCACCAGATTCTGCTTTTGGCTGGGACCATTCATATCAAGATGAATTTTGGGTCAAGAAACAGAATAAATGGAAACCTTACTCTGCTGAAGGAAGAAGCATATATTATTCATATAAACCTATAAAAGCCTAAGTAGAAAAGTAAACACTGATGCAATATTCATAGATGTGCTCACGGAAGAGAAAACAATTATTTGCATCCGAAAGTCAGGCGTCAGCAGCGTGATATTGTGACAGCTCATCACAGAAGACACCCCCAGGAGAACAGCAGCTCTCCTGCTCCTTCGGTCAGTAACAGAACAATGTGGGTTGCCAGGAGAAGGTCCTTGCTGCAAAGGAGCAGCAGTTGTGAGCACATGAAAAGAGAGCAACTTCAAACCATTCTGCACTGAATGATCCAGAGGATGCCCAGAGGTTGTGAAGAAATAGCCCTTCCCTTGTCTGTCCCAGTAATTGTAATAGAAAGGGGTCAGTGCCTCTGTTCTGACAGCCCTGTCACCTCCACACCTTCAGTCCATCCTCTGCTCTTGGCCCCCACTGTTCCACCCCTTTCCAAACTACATGCTACATGTGAGCACACATCCCTGAGCAGCATTTAGGAAAATCATCGAATCAGAGAATAGTTTGAGTTGGAAAAGACCCTTAAAATTCATCTACTCCCACTCACTTTCCATGAATAAGGAAGGCTTCAATTAGAATAGGTTGTTTAGAGCCCCATTCAGGCTGACCTCAAATGTTCAAAAACTACTTCCTCGTATCTAATCTAAATCTAACCTCCTTCAGTTTGAAGCCATTATCCCTTATCCTATAGCAAGGATAAGAGAGAGTTTGCCCTAAGAGAAAGTTTGCCCCTGTCTTTTTTTATAGGCCCCTTTCAAGTATCAAAAGACTGCAATAAGGTCTCCCCAGAGCCTTCTCTTCTCCAGCCTGAACATCCCAACTCTCTCAGCCTGTCCTCATAGGAGAGGTGCCCCAGCACCTCTGATCATTTCATGGCCTTCCTTGCTCCAACAGGTCAACACCCTTACCAGGCTGGGGGCACTGGGGCTGAGTGCAGCGCTCAGGTGGAGTCTCCGGAGAGCGGAGTATGGGAGCGGAATCGCCTCAGCGGCCACTGGGCCAGTTAACACCCTGCCTGTGCGAGCCCCTCCCCTGCCGCAGGAGCTGCAGCCGGGGGATGGCAGTGCTGCCTGCCGGCTCTGGGTGTCACTGTCCCCGCACTCTCGCACAGCCGCATCCAGCAGGGCACCGCGCTCCGCCGCGTGCGCGTAGGCGCCATAAAAACTGCGGCATCCCACGCATTCGATAGTGCAAATAATCTGCCGGGAAGCTGTGTCTTATAGAAATAGCTGAGTAAGAGCATTTCCAGATACACAGAAAAATATATTCATGGACTTGGCTCTAGTATTCTGAAGCACAATATGTTTTAAGAAGCTGGACAAACTCCCAGAAATATTTTTACCCATGCGTAGTAGTCCATTAACAATTTGTTTGCCTCTGTACTGGCCAGTGATATTCCAAATAAAAATGAGAAAGTTCAGAGAGCCAGAGGCTGATGTGGTGCTTTTTGAAAAATCAGTTCCACTATATTTTTGCATTTAGATCATAGAATCTTAGAATAGTTTGGGATGGAAGGGACCTTTAAAGGTCATGTAGTCCTACTCCTCTGCCATGGGCAGAGACAGCTTCAATTAGATCAGGTTGCTCAGAGCCCCCTTGAACCTGAATGTTTCCAGGGATGGGGCATCAGTCACCTCTCAGGGCACACTGTGCCAGTGTTTCATTCTCATTGCAAAAAACCATCTTCCTTATAGCTAATCTAAATCTACCCTCCTTTAGTTTAAAATCATCACCCCTTGTCCTGTCAAGGGTACGTTCCTCAAAGCAGCACCTAGTGTGCAAAGCAAAGAGAGCCTGAGAAGCAGGCACAGAATCATGGAATAGTTTGCTCTAGAAGGGATCTTTTACAGTCATCTATCTAATCAAACCCCCTTGCAATGAGCAGGGACATCTTCAACCAGATCAGGTTGCATTATCCAACTTTTCTGTCACATCCCTCAGAGAGATTGTCACAAACTTCCCACCCAGATGGCTATGCACAGCTCACTATCTGCTCAATGAGAAATCAATGAACCATGGCCCAAACCAGGGACAGTTTGGTCTGGATCATATGAGACATTTCATGGCTACAGACCACTCTTAAGGAATCAAACCAAGGAGTATGGATAGAAAATATTGCTCAGGAACCACTATCAAGCAATGTTACCAAAGGAATCTCCATGCTAAGTTTGTCAAGGAGCCCCCATATCCACGCTAGCCTGCCAAGAGCTTCTTCACCTGGCAGAAACCAAAATCAGCATAGCAAAAATTATTGAAAGGGTGCCCTAAAGCTGTGCTGTGAGCAGGATGGGACCTCCAGGCTTGAATCACTCCATACTAACAGAAGAAGGGCTGCCAGTAGACTGTTTTGAGCATGGTTTGCTGCTCCTTGCCATGGGCAGATCCAAGTGGGCTGTAAGATCCACTTCTCCCACATGTAATGAGCATGGCCCAAGGCTGCCTAGTGCAAGGGTTTTTTGGGGCAGAAAGGTGGAGAGGAGTTTTAAACTGACCACTCACCTAGTCACTAGATAAAATCTGAGGCAGAATGTGTCAGTGCATTATTAGTTTTTGTTTCCAACACTGCTGAGTGTTAGAACGCATACAAATTTGTTCATAGTAAAGGTTATAGAAAATAAATAAAAAATAAACATAATAATAGCTGCTTATGTCAGAGGAACAGAAGATAAACTATTCCCTAAAGTTCTCTCCCTCATATTTCCAGACCTTTGTACACTGAGCTTGAAATAAACCACCATTTCTTAGGAGAGGACTTGGGCTGATAGAGTCTATGGTAAACATGGCAAAAAAGAACTGCACCATGGGATGTTATCACAATGGATTTCACTTTTTCACAACAGTCTATTAGTGTTCTTTTACAGTAGAAATTGAAGTGCTCAGTTCCTTCAATTTCTTTTTCCTTAGTAATAACCTAAATGTCTGGTTTATTAGGTCAAATGTCAGGTTTAGTTTTCTCTTTCTATCTCAGCTGTCCATATTGTCATACCTGACTCAGAACTTTGTCCTTCCAAAGGATGCAATTAGATTTAGGAGAATTAAATGCAAAGTTCCTATCTCTGGTGGAAATTAATATCTTAAATCAATTGTTTCTACTTTCTTTGCTTGAGAAATGGAAAATTTTCTTCTCCTTATGTACAAAAAGTTTCTTGTCCTTAGGTGCAAAATCCCTCTACAAATTCCTATCCCTCAATCCCTCTCAACTACTGCATATGCTATGTTAGGTACTAAGTATTATA
This sequence comes from Peucedramus taeniatus, assembly GCA_013400575.1. Lineage (NCBI taxonomy): Eukaryota > Metazoa > Chordata > Aves > Passeriformes > Fringillidae > Peucedramus > Peucedramus taeniatus. The sequence continues at coordinate 106,385 of WBNO01008821.1, forward strand.
AATTAGCTATGCAATTCCCATGCTTGTGGGCTTTATTTTTAGGGTCTTGAGGAATGAGAAAAACAATCAAAATGTATTTACTTGCTTCCTCCATTCCTTTTTTCTTTCCCTGCAGTGATATCACTACGTATTTTATGACAGCTCTGCCTTTAAGCCTCCTTTACTCACAGAAGAATCAATCCCCCTCCCTGAGCTCTGTCTGTCATAAATCCATTGATAAAATCTCTGCCATTGAAATCCTCATGGCTGAAGCTGAATCAGGGTTACAGCTCAGCTGAGAGTCCTCACAGATGAGGCTCTGCTTGGTCTCCGCATGGCGTCTGTTCTTTCATTTATCGTCTGTGCCAGGGCAGGAGAGTTCAGTTGCACAGCTGCATGCTATGTGAGCTATTCAGAGCACTGATGCTTTATGAAAGCAGCCTGCAGCCATCAGACAAGAAATTATACAGGTTACTAACAGAGGAGAGACAGATGTCAGTGTGCATTCTCCTGTGGGAAGAATAACTAGTTTTATAAAAAGAGCACTGGCCCAGTTTTTGAAAGGTACAATGAGTGGCAGGGTTTGGTGCCCAAGTATTTCCGAGGAACTGCACACAAGAGTTGGTTTCATTACTCATCATTTCTTCCTTTTTGTAAAGCCTGTTGGCTTTGCCCTGTATCCTGACCATCATGGAAAACTGCATTTAAGAAAAAAATGTTTGTAAAGATGATAAAGGAAACACTGCATGAGATTGCTAAATGCACTCCATTGGTGTAAATATTTCTTCTAAGTTTTCCAGGTGCTAGGGACTCCCTGAGAATGAGAATGTCTTTGCTGACAATACATAACCAGCCCTTGAACTCTTTTCCAGGATCTCCAGGATCAAAACAGACAAAAATCAATGAAAAATGAAAAAATTATTTCTGTGGAGTATGGGACGAATATAATCAGCAAAAAGAATGCCCCTAATGCAGTTAATCTCAGCTTAAACCTGAACATTTTCATATGACCTGAATCTTTGGTCATATGTAAAGAAAAGGAAAGGAGAGAATACCTGTGAGATAGATGCTAACACACCAAAATCCCACTTCTCAGATGTCCGTATGGCAAAGTCTCGCATTCATTGACAGAAAAGAAACATGAAACCATGAAGCAGAAGTATAAAAAAAGTAGAATAAATCCTGAGCACACCAAGCACCATCCTACCTTTCCTGGAGTCCCACAGGTTTCATTCTGAAAGGAGATGGACTGGCACACAGGGGAGGTTTGATCTCAGGAACACATTGGCCTTGAGGGTCCACTACAACATTGATAACCTTTGGAGCCTGTTGAGGCTGGACCATGCTGTTGGTGGTCTTATACTCAGTCTGAGATGTCTGCAGGGGAAGGGGTGAGAGATGGATCTCCTGCTTCTTTTCCTTCTCTTGCCTTAGTGACAACTGGATCTTTTCCTTTAATCTGTACAGAACCTACAGAAATAAAGAGCACAGATCAATCTCAATTGCCTGGTAAACAAGGCAAGGTAGATATCACAAGTGCTGGATAAGATTGCTATACGTGGCTTTCATTCCTAGAAGGTAAGTCACAAGTTGAGTTACACAGCATTTCCCACAAGATAAATATTTCCATTACATAAACTGCAGAGTGTACACGTGGGCAACAGGGACTTTAACAGTTCTCACTGTGAGTCAGTACTTATTTGTAATACCTGCAGTAGTATTATTAAAAGAGCAAATAACACAGAATGGAAATTAGTTACAGAAGACATTGTGAAGAAGAAAATACTGATAAATCAGTAACTGTAGAAGAAACTGTAAGCATTTTAACACAAGAGAGACAATGGCACAAAATAAAACAGATGTTTATGACTTAGCCAGATACAAGTCTCTAATTACAACAGCCTCAATTTGTTTTAGAGCAGATGTTCTTAAAAGCCCTTACTCATCTGGCATGGAGCTGATGGTTGAACAGAGTAACTTTACCAGGTCACTTTGGTAATAGCAGGCTGCTGTTACTCTGAAATACTCCTCCAGGTAGGGATAGGCTCCAATAACCTCAGAGAAACATTAACTATTCTGAAATAAAGCTGAAGTGCCCTATGAAGTTATTTAACCATCTGTTCAGAAAAGTGTGTGTTACAATCACCAAGGAATTGACTTCTGAACACACTGTGATACCAGGATTATCTGTCCACATATTGCTTATGAATGTGGACATCCAGTAAGTGCAACAAAAGCAGAAGTTGTACTGATCTTCTTCCATCAAACTCTACACTGATGTTGCTGAGCCCTGGCTTGGTGAGGACAGGCAGGTAGCTTGTGCTCAGTAATGCCACTCCAGAGGTACTCATGTTACACCTGTTTAACACATCATATTTCCTTGGAGGGCAATGCAGAAAACAATTTCTGAGCCATAGCTGTTACATTTTCAAAACATGCCTTACAAGCTATGAAATTTATGAGAATTGTAAATATTGCATGTGGAGCAGGAAGGCACACAGTTTTTTGAAGCTGTCTGCAGATACCTTTGTACTTTCCACTTTGCTTTATCTGTTCCCATAAAGCATTTGATTTGGATCCTTGAGTAAGACAAAACCTAGACCAGAACATTTTTTCTCTGCAAGTCAGAAGCTGTTTGACAGCTGTTGCCCCTGCTAGCACCACATAAAGATCTATCACTCCATAGCTTTCCAGTGATGACTAGTTATACCTGATAGCTTTGTTTGTTCAAAGATTAGCAGTAGAGGTTTAGCTGGGAACTGACCTAATGTCATTAGCAATACACACATTAAACAGGACTTAGCTAGGTAAACCATCTGTTCATTCTGAAGGGTTTAGAATTGCTAGGCTAAGATCTCTTTTCTGTAATTTTGCTGAAAAAAAAGTCCTCTCAGGGGTACCTGTGAAGCAAGGGCACTGGTACCAGTAAAGATACAAGAGGGACTTGAAATATTTTAACTGTCTTTTTCTCCAGTGAGTGCTTTCAGCTAATTTGTTTCTGATAACCAGCAGATAAAGAGCTCAGAGATTTGTGACCAGGACAATGCTTACCATACCTTCTTGTCACTAATATGTTTTGACATAGTTTCACTCCTTGGGGACCCAAGGAATTATGGTTTTGGCTTCTAAAACATGGACAAGAATTATTTAATATACTATTTAATAATCTATTATTAGATCCTAGGAAATAAAAGATAGCTTGACCCTAGCAAAAATTGAAAAAAAATCTAACAAACAACTTTTGATCTAAGCACTAACACTCTTCCTCAGAAAGTGTTACAGGGCTATAACAGTTTTAATGAATTCTAGGTAAAGTAAAAAAACCCAGAAATGGCCAAAAATATAGTGACCAACCCAATCTGCCATTCTGACACACATTAAATGGGATAAAAACCAACACGAGCTGTTTGTCAGCTTTACAGATTGCACATACCCATGTATTATCAGGTCTTGGCAAAATCTGAGACCATGTCCATTTTCACTGTCTAAACAGTAGCAAATGTAAAGATACAGGTTGGACCTAGGAGGAACAGAAAGGGGAATGCCTACAGAAAAGACCACAGCATAAAATCAATTCCACGTGGAAGGAATTCAAGGAGTTTCCTACTAGTATTGACCTCTGCCCTAACTTCAGATCATCTACACCCAAACTATTACTGACAGATGTTTGCCTAAAACATTAATGGGTGAAAACTCCCAAGCTTCCCCAAGCAATGCAATCCAGGGTCTAGTGACACATGCCATAGCAAAGATCTTTCTAATAAGTCAGCCAAATCACCCTGTGAACATTTTTCTTCTTTTCCAGTCCCCAATGGAGAAAGTATTATCTTCTTATGACAGGCTTTGAAATCTCCCATGTTTGAGAACTATCATGTTTCTGCTTGCTCCTTTTCCCTGTCATAAATAAACAAAACTATTTCATGTCCTCTGTGTCTCTGATCACTCTTGCATCTCCTTCCTCCTATAATTGCCTGAATTTTTTCACAAATGTGGTAGAGAGAGACAATAGAAAATGAGTAAGACCAAATAATTACCATAGCGGAGCAGAATTCAGACCTTAGAGATCATATCCTCATTTACGTATCCCAGGGTAAGAAGTGTATTTTTTGTGACACTGATGTTGCTTATCTCCTTATCTACTTCTGTGATACTGTTCTGTGATACTGCTGGAGCCTTTCCTACAGAATTGTTGTTTTACCACATATTTCCTACATTGTATTGATGCACATGATTAGAGCTCTTGTCCCTGCCAAGCAGCCATCTTTTCTCTGGCACCCTAAGAATATTTGAAGTTCTGATACTGTCATACAGAATGCTTACAATTTCCAGTATTGTCGATGCATTCCAGATCATTAATGAAAATACTGTGTGGTACCAGGACAAGAACAGCCAGCATTTTCTATACTCTCCCAGTTAAATAGTCAGTAATGACCAAAATATCTCTTCTCCAAAGCAGGGAGTAGAGAAGAGATTTCTAGAGTCATCCTCCTCTTTTTGAGTGAAATGGCATGGAGAGATGGACACAACAAGAAAGTAGAAATTAAATAAAGCAACAATTTCCTGTGATAAAAAAGGGCTTTTCAAATCCTAGGGAGACTTTAAAAGATAAAATAACATTTTGTTACAAATTTTTGTGAACATTTGTATAACTGTGAACATTTTTATTAACTTCAGATTAAACATGCTTTCCATCTTAAGGTTGTAAGTGGTTAAAGAAAATTAAATAGAGAGCAAAATATCTTAAAAGACCCCAAGATACTATGTGTTCATAAGTGCTGATAATTGTCAGAGAATTCAGTTAACATTTTTATGTGTGCACCACAGAAGTATCACAAAATTTAAAGAAGGAAAACATATAAAATACAACATTGGAAAAAACGCAAAAAATTATCTTACAAAAGTCAGTGGTGGTATAGTGTTCCTCATCTTCTGTGTGATCATTGCACATCTCATATTCAACATATCAGAATTGTGCCTAATGCTCAGAAACTTGGCCACTGAACTCATACAATGTGAATTGCAAAGTTGCTCAAAAGTATGATTACTCCTTCATGTACTTACTAGTCATTTCAGTTTAATATTTGTGTATTTGATACACAAATACCAACACACACTCTAACAACTGTGCACTGACAACATTCTATCAATGTGGTGTTGCTTCTACTATCGAGTAAAACTGAAATAAAGGCAGGTAAGAGGACTTCAGGGATCCTGGGACCTAAGAAGGTTGAGAAGTCATCATTCATGTCCCTACACAGTTACCCTGTCGATTTAGGAACCTGTTATTTATTTCTTCCTTCAGCTTCCTTCTAGTTACATTCTTCATTCAACTCAAAATACATCAATAGATGTGATTCTTCAAACTTTGGTTTCCCAGCATTATGAGAGGGACCATTCTTACCTTGGAGTTGAGTTTCTAATAGCCTTGAAAAAACACCCATCATGTAAAGTATGTGTGACCCTAGCCTTCAGATTAAGCATGAAAAAAAAAAAAAGGTAAAAGGGAAACTTACCATTAAACAAGTCACTAGAATGACAAAGATGCTGAGAAATATGACAACTGCATAAAATCCTTCTTTGCTCCAGATTTTGTCCGCTTCATGCTGGCCTTGCAAAACATTTTTCTTTTTTAAGCAATGAAACAGAAACAGAAAGAGAAAAAAGTTAGATAGTGGCCTGTGCAGATTAAATAGCTCTCACTGGGCATTAATCACTCTCCTCAGCTGTGTCAGCGTGTAAATTCCACAGCACACGGCATGACTTTGCACGCCGCCATTGGCACCCCCTGCCCAGGCCCAGGGCTGCCGCGCGCTCCCGGCGCTGCGCGGGGATCACGGCCCTGCCCAGAGAGCTCCTCACCAGCCATCACTCGCTGCTCGAAGGAGAAGCAAACAGCACCCAGCGCCTTTCTTGGAAACCACCTGCCCGGTCAGGCCAAAGGGCTGTGCTCCCGCAGGGCCTCTTTCTTCCCGGTGCGTATCTCCGGCCCCAGCACCCACACCTCAGCCTTCCCCGTGTTTACACCTGACACGGAGCAAACAGCAGGTGACTTGCCTGTTTGCCTTCGTGAGCCAGGAAGCCCTCACACTGTCACCTCTAAATTACACACATAAATACATAAAAAATATTGATTTTGCTGAAAATAATCTCGTTATCTATCTATAATTCTGATTATGTTTAATCTCATTATCTTTGGCTTCCTGCTGATAGAACATTTCTGAAACAGCTGTGCACACTAAAATTTCCAGAACTCCTGGGGATTATGAAATAATAATGATTGTAAAAGCATTTATTTTTGTCTTTATTGCAGCACTGGGAGTTGGTTGGACTATTAAATTACCAGAATTTCACTATGTTTTCAAATAGAGATTTTTTTTGCAGAAACAAAGTACATGTACCCTCAGTCTAACTGCAATATATTATTTAGAATAAAGTATGTTGTCTGATGTTTCTGGGACCACAGTTTAGTAGATATTGCCCTTCCAATTTTCAGCTACTTGCTTTTATTTTCTTAATTGTGTCTTTTCAGAAGAGTTCTCAGACTGAGTAAAACCAACTTTCTAAAATTCTGCTTTCCATTTTAAATGGTCAAGGTCTTTGTGTTTCCCCCTCACTGAAAATCTCTAATGGCTTTAAATAAACCTCTAATTTAAATACTGTCTTCCCATCCCAATGTGGCCTTTTTTCCTCTCTGGGGATGTTGTGTAAGAGGACTGCCAGCTTATTACAGAGGAAAGAGTTCTTCCGTACAAAGATGAGTGGCTGTTCAATGGGCAGGGATGCTCTAACACTTCACATGGGTACCTCATGCCCCAGGGCCTGCTTAGCCACCCATGGCTCTTTTGCACAAGCCAATTTTGTCTTCCAAAAAGGCAAAGCCTCCCAAAACCAAGCCTCTTCAGTCTCCAAACACAGAAAGTCTAGATGATGATGAATTCATGTGGGAAAGCTTCCTGAGGAGTGGGAGATCAAGGCCTGAGGAAGAGAACAAGCTAACAAAAAATGCTGGGTGCTGCATCCCAATATAGTTTTCATGGTCCTCCTTTCAGCATAGGATTAGGCGCTGCTTGTTTTGAAGAGTCAGGACAATGCAAGACAATTCACAGATACAATTGCCACAAAATGCAAACATTTAGAGAGGAATTTGGTAGCATGGCTAATTTACAGAGACTTGCTTGCTTGAGAAATGCTTGTGTTTAACTGGGAGCTGACAGCTTTAGAACTGAAAGCCTAATAAAGAAGAGGTTTTTTTGGAAGTAATAGTCCTGGGCACCAGAATGGAAATCCTTCAGCACAACTACAGAAACCAATCTTGTAAAATTAGTATATTTGTGTGTGTGTGTGTAATCACGCATCGTTTCATGGTCTCGGCTTTACAATGTTGCAGGTATTGACAGTTTAAAAAGGCTTATAAAGTGTCAGTTTGATGTTTAATGATCAACTTAAAACCTGGGGTTTTCAAAGAGAAGCTGGAAATCTTGCCAAATATTTCTACAAAAATTGTTTCTAGGCATATTTAAACACTGCTGCCACTATAGTGGAGTACAGCTCTTTGTGCAATCTGCTGCCTCAGCACAGCAAGCAAGGTCATTCTGCTGTGTTCGTGGCACAGGACTTGGGTCCCAATACTGGCTCAGAGCCCAAACCTGCAGCTGCTCCACTTCCAATACTGCTCCTGTTGAGCTCCATGGGAATCCCATGGTGACAGCAGCAGCTGCAGCTGTGGCCTATTAGCTATAAACTCAATGCTTGACCCTGAGTGGGTTACCTGATGGCTTTCCGGTGTTTCATATCTCTCAAGAGGAAATTTAGATAAAAAGCAGGAGCTAAAGGAGAATTGGCCATGCTGCCCTTTTGTAAGTGAGTAAATAGGGTGGTTTAATACCTCTTTACTGAAAGGACAAATACACTAAAAAGTAAATGAAGAGCTAATAGGATTTTTAGTCACAGTGGATGAGAGACTTAAATAAACTTTAATTCAATGATGTCACAAAACTTTTAAAATATTTTATAATAGACTTCATACATATAACAGACTGAAGAGAATAAAAGAAGACTTTAAGAGAATTAATCTCTATGATGTCTGTCTAGTGCTATGTGTGTTCAGGACATGTCATTGCCTGATTTGTCTTTCTAACAAAAATGTTCAAAGAATAATAACAAATTCTGTAAAAAGGGTAAAAAAGTATACCACAACTTAAACTTACTTGACACACCATTTTGAAACACTTTAGTAGTACCTTCACCTACTCAAGAAAATCTCTCTCCCAGATCTAATTAGTGGAGAGTTAAACCATTGCTTAAGCTGCTTCCTATTGACAGAAGAAGCTGTGACCTCCAGTAATCTCACACCCACGATAAGGAATTGCTTTTTGAAACATCAGTGCAGATCATTCTGAACTTTGTTCCTTTGTCTGGGAAAACTGATAAGAGGGATAGCAACTGCCATGATCACTATAAATTGCTGACACCCAGGAAAAAAGCTAATAGGATTGCCAAATGCAAGGCAAAAATGAGAGGATTCTTGTCCTTCAGATAGTTTTTGAGGAATAGGCTTGAGGATATACTCAGACTAATTTGCAAAGATCTGCAGCTAATAAAGGTGGCGGAATATCAGAGCAGATGGAGTGGCAAGGGAATTCCAGTAGGTCAGGGAGCACCAGATCCTAGAGCAAACAGGGAGGAAGGCATCATTTCCTAGTATTTCCATTCCCTAAAGAGTCTCCAATCAGGTGAGTTTTTCAGGCAGAATGAGCCAGGTTAATTTAAACTGCTTGAATTCAACACAATTCAATGTGTGGAAGACTCAAACGTATTCTTACAACACCATTCAATCACTAACCTTACTGAAGAGTGCCTGCACAGAAGGGCATCTTCTGCTGAACTGGAACAAATGTGTTTTTTCTAAACAAGTTTTATAAACTTTTTTTTTTTTTAAAGACACTAAAAAGCCACTCTGGCTTTTCTGGTCTTATTATGGAAAAATAGTGGACTATTTCTACAACAAAATAAAATGAGCAGCCAGCTTTTGATAATAACAAAAGAGACATTGACCTGAAGTAGTCACTGTAAAATATATTACTGAAAGATTCTGCTGCAGTATCAGGATCTGCCAGAAAAAGATAAATTTTCAGTGGAAAACAGGTGAATTTGCAAATTGGGTCAGTTAACCCCAATTAATCCCTTGGGCTGGAACACTAATGAGAGCACAGCAAGCTGTAGTTTTGAGCTCAGAGGAAAGCTTACAGGGAGCTGGGGGTAGATCTCAAGATCAAAAAGGGTTCATGGAAGTTCACACTGAATAGCTTTGTTTTTTCTGCTATTTTAACTATATTAGCTAAGGCACATTAGGAAAGGCTGCCAAGAAATCACTTCCACCCCCAGTGAAAACATGTAGGAATGTGTGTGACCTCTCAGGCTCACAGGACACTGGATAAGAGCCACTTAACCATGTCTCCCATGACAAAGTCACCCCAAAAGTTCTACCTTAGGTAGATGTGTGATGAAGTGCTGTGATTCCACATCCACACTGGCAGCCTGCAGGGCTCCTGTTTCTCTTGGGTGCTCTGGGTGCACTGTGCAGGTTTTACACTACAGCTGCCTTGCCTGATCACAGGGGCGTGGCCTTGTGGTGCTCTGCTTTGTTCCCAGGTGCCTCTGTCAGTCCAGGCTGCTGTAATTTCTAAGATACTGGTTTTGATCACTTGTCCTTACAGTGACTTAGAGTTTCTGTATACTTTAAATGCATGATTGCTTCCTTTGATTTCTTATCTAATATATTAATACCACATACTTCAAAGGCAACTTCTTTGTGCAAGGAGGCTTTACTGCTACATTTTGGGATTGCATAATATTGGTATGAACTCTGGAAATTTCTCCTTCAGTGACAGATTTCCAGCTGGCAGTTAGCTTAGCTCTCAAAACATAGTAACCCTTATTTTATTTACTGTAACTTCAGTTATCTTTGTCATTCAAAACCACTTCAGGCTCTCTTCTAGTAAATTCTGAAATCCAGTAGTATTTTATTTTAATCCAAGCACTTCAAAGACATTAGAAAGCCAGGATTCCCACACCATAATAACACAGACTGCCTAAGTCATTGAATTTAGTGCTACCATCAAGCACCAATTTGGTACTTTGTTCTGGAGAAGTCTGCTCCCGACTGTGGTACATCCCATGGAGCAGAACTCAGTCTGAAATCCCACTGCAGACACAAACTTTAGACCACAATAAAAGAGCAGATGCCACAACTATGATAAGCCATTGGAAAATCAAGGAGGTATGAAAGGTATAGACATTGTCTTGGACCTCTGAAATGGCAAGGACTCCTTTAAATTTACATATTCCCACTGGTACACATCTCATTCTACACCAGGCAGTAAAGTACTCTCATGGTTCCTACAGCAAAGACATAGACGGAAACTGCTCTTTCAGCAACTGCAGAATAAGAAACTGGGATATAATTTTGAGACAGGCAATTTACTTGACTATAGATCAAGCACTGATCAATGCATCAGCAGATGTGAACATGCAAATTATTTCTATAATGAATGGAAATGTAGTTCCAGGTACTGACATCCACTGGGACTTTTGCTGTTTATGGTATAGTATGGGCTGAGCTCTTTGAGCAGAGCAGTTTTCCATGTGGGTTTTCCTACATAATCTTGGTAACATTTCTTTGGACAGGCTAATCTCCCACAGCATTAACCCTCTGGGTGTCTAGTTTACACTAAATCTTGTTAAAAAGGGTCAACCAAGCAATCTCAGGAGAGGTGTCTCACAGATGGGATGAACTGCCTGTCAAACATATCTCTTTTTGTTTACCATAGAGGGAGCCAGAATACTTTCAAGCCTTAGGCAGCTCTTACTGAAATACAGCTGGAAAAGGACACAAATTCCAACCCTAACACCTCTATGTCTGCCACCCACCTAGAAAGATGAGAGTAATGCTTCTTTTGTGCACAGGTACACTGATAATGCACATACAATACTGGTTGTGAAGCATTCATGCTTTTGGTAGAAGAGTGTACAATTTTAGCTCATTATTTAATCAGGATTGATAGCTCAGGAGTACACACAGAGAGCATTTTACAATGGGTAAAATAATGCATCAAAGCTATGTAAGGCTTTGTATATCCATACCTTCCTTCAAAGGTTTGCCTGTTTTGTTTTGGTGCGCTGTTACTTTGGAGCGATTTGTTCTTAGAGGAAGCTGAGGGAAAATAAGTGGTTGGCAGCTGACCAAGAATGTTTGTTGCTGTTTCTTAGATGTTGTTTTCTGTGGAGTCTTACACATGTAAACTATTTATTGAGATCCATAAGGAATACCTATTAGTGTAAAGCTGCATTATTTTTCAGGATTGATGCCTTAGCTGTATAATCTGCTGTCAACTGAAATATTAAAATAATCCCTTGTGTCTCCAACAGTATTAGGAATTAGAGACTGCACAGCTTTCATTCTAATAATCCTGTTCTAAATGATTATCTACATTTTTTTTTTTTCAGAAAGAAAATATAAATATCTGAACAAGTTATTGAAATGTATCTAATTCAAGATGAGCTCTTGAGTTCAATGCTCGGTTTTTTTCCAGCATCTCTGCACAGTTTGATGACATTTCTCCATTCATATATTATTCATATAAGTTCTTGCCCCATGTCTACCTGAAGTGTTATTTGTAAGTGAAATACTAGGAGTAGATAATTGCCTCTCTCCCAACTGACAGACTCATGTGCTTCAGATACAAAGGAAATTCTGACCTAAAGGAAGCTTCACTCAGGTTGCTGATGGGTGATATAAAGACTTGATTTGACATTTGGAAACGACTGCTTTGCTATGTTTTGTATTAGAACAGCTACGACTTGAGAATCTGAATTTTGATAGTGACTGTAGTAGAACATGAACTGCTCTTGTCTTTTTTTTTTGCAACAAAGACATATAGATTCTTAGAATACTTAAAATGAGGAAAACAATTTCTAATCAGTAGAAATACAGGTAGGTGTAACAGCCCAATGGCTCAAACAGCAATGTCTCAAATACAGCTTTGGATATAAAAAAACCCAGGAACTTTTTACCCACAGAGGGAAACACAGCTCATGAGAGCATTTTAATTTTTTTCCCATTTTTTTGGACATGGACACCTCCTCTGCCAAATTGGGAGTTTCCACTGAAAATCTTGATTCTTCACAACATGATTGAAGGGGTTTGGCCCCAAACTGTATTCTGAGGGTCTTTATATGTACATAAGGGCTTTAGGTAAGACACTAAATAAAATGCAGTATGATGTGGCCATGTCCATGAGCTCAGTGGCTTTTTACCCTTAAGGCTTTTGCTTTCTTTCATTTCCTGGGTACAGTTTAAATGGTTGGCCCAGAATTAGATGTCCATCTCACTGATAATGTCTCAGGCAAGCTGTGGAGATGACAATGTTCTCTCTGCTTTGAAATGGATTTTTTTCTTCCAAAAAATGGATGAAGTCATACAAATAATAGCTACAAGTTTTATTTTTATGCTCTTTTTGAATCACATAAAGGAAATAAATCTCTTGCCAATCCTGAAAATAGAAAGAAGCATGGGTCTAATGTACAAATTCAGTTTTTCAAAATCATGTCAGACAAAAGTTACATGGGTAGTAAGGGTGACACCCAATATGTGCATTCCATTTATCTCTCTACTGAAATTGTTATATCTTTCTACCCCCGTTAATAGACTGGAATTCCTTATGTTCACTTCCTTTAAGGCAATCAGTGCATGCTTAGGATCTAAACTCTGATTTCAGTGGTAGCTCATCAGTGTGAGGAAGACACAGATATTAAAGAGCAAATAGCCTAATAAAGCACTGCTAAAGTAATTTAACAGAGCTAGTTGGATGGGGCTCTGAGCAATCTGGTCTAGTGAAAGGTACAACAGTCCATGGCAGAGGGGTTGGAACTAGGTGATTTTTAAAATCCCTTCCAAGCCAGGCTATTTGAGGATTCGCTATAATTGCCTTATTGTAGTGATGCTATCTTAGCCCATACATTTTCTGCCTCATGCTTGACAACCTCAGCCAGAATACTACCAAGGATGTAATCTGTATCAAAATAATGCAGGTTAGAAAATTGATAACCAACCTCAGGGGACACCTCTGTTATTCCAAACTGGGATAAACTCTGATGCAAAATGTTGATGTTAAGGGAACGCAGCACTTCTTCAGATGGGAGCGCCTCAGAAATTCCTGGCTTTGTGTTCAGTGGGGACACAAACAGTTCCACGCAGTTCTTCTTCCCCTACGGGGGAAAAAAAAGAAAGGCAAAATCATAGGAGGGGTCTGGCATTAATCTCTGCTGTCTCTAGATTGCAACAATAATTCCAAAGAAAAAAGCATGGAATACAAAGGTTGTAACCTGCTCTGTGAGCACAGAATACCATTTGCCTGTCTCTGTAAATCCCAGCAGACTGCAGAAGAAAATGCAAATCCTATACGTGGGCACGAGTGCTTTGTCTCAATCAATATTGACAAGGTAGACTCTTCCTGAGTCTAGTATCATTAAACAATAAATGTAACATAGTGATAGGAGGAGCTATGGGATGGGGTCAATGGCAATGTGCCAGCAGGGACTTTAGCAGATAGTTCATCTGAGCTGAGCTGAAATAGGAATGCTTAGCATAATGCTGTGATATTTGGACATTACTTTCTAGTCCCTTCTCAACACATGGCAGACACACACCACTGTGAAGTCCTTCTAGTTGACTGCAGTGCAACTTAATATGGTCCAACAAAATTAAAGGAGGACCAGGGAAGTTTTGTTAGCACTTAATAAGTAACCTGAGAATGTCCACTCCCTTATCTATTAATTCTTGCCCTGGTGTTTTTGATGCAGTCCTATCAGCCTAAGAGGTTCTGTATTAGAAATGCCAGTGATGCCCACTCTGTTTCAAGGTAGCAAAAGGAAAGAGAGTTTCTCTGTTGTGATAGACTTGAACAGCACATGAGACAGCTCTCATGTCCAAACAGGATGTGGGAACCCTGTCTCCCCAGGGCTATGGCCAGTGTAGCTGACACTGTGGAGCAGAGTCCAGATCTGGGAGATTCCACACACATGAGATAGGCATGGAGCTGCTCTCTGCATTGCTGCCTGGGCGGGCAAGAACCTCACCAATCTTGGTTATTTGCTATTCATCATTATGGAATGGAGAGATCAGTTCAAACTTGGATAATCCTGATTTCCCACACTTTCCTCCTTCCCATCACTTTGAATGTGCAACATTATCCCTACTGAAGTGAAGAAAAAGACATCTTTTGCTATTCTTAAAATTCCTTTGCATAAAATACTCCTTGTGTTCAAAATAGAGCTGCACAGAGAGGGACTCTTTCAAACATGTTTGCCCTAAATCTGTCCTCTGTGCTCTCACATGTGCTGCTGGTCCATCTGCTCAATAAGAATGGTAAGGACACTGGCTACTGGTAGGAGCTGAAGTAACTCATTTGAAGCTGGGGTTGCACTCAGTCTCTGACATGGGAAGGGAACTGCTGCTGCATGCAGGTCACAGGCACCAGGCAAGGCTTGGCAGGTATGCAGCATTCACAGTGGTTTGTGCCTCCTCTGTTTATGAGTTTCTCTATCCCATTAAAGGACCTTTATGGGAGGAGGATGTACTGGAAAGGTTAAGGAGACACTGGAAATAGCAAGTTAATATTTCCTGGCACACTGTGTGTTGTTACATGTAAGAGGTTAGCAGGCTGTCTGCTCCTTCTGTGCCCATCCACATCCTGGCTTCCAGACTGCTGATCACTTCTGAGAGCTGCTCACTTGGGAGGGAGTCACCTCACCTCACTTGAGATGCCTAACTCTGAAAGTCAGCAGAGGGGGACTGGCATCTCTTAATCCATCCTCTTGTAATCAGGATGGATCTCAATGCCTCTTCTCCTGCAGTTACCATCCTCTCTGCTGCTCTTACAGGGAGCATAGATGAGGAGTTTAGACTACACTGAAACAAGGCAAGATGAATTTTGATGTTCTGTGCTTGCTTTCCAGCACTCTGTGTGAGAGGAACTGCCTCATGTTAGAAGGATGAAAAGTGGGAATAATGTCTCCTAAGATGTATTTGTCTTCCTTGTGAATTTTGACTGTGTGTGACCTTTAGAGCAAATGGGGGAAAATTTTGCTTGCTTTCTTATATAGCTGAAATATTGACTCAGAATAACTTTTAAAGGTGTTGAAAAGACTAATTAAATAATAGTACTTACTGTATTCTGGGCTATATGCAGGTGCAAAATGACATTACCTCTTCCCTTAAATCATAAATGAGTTAAGAAAGCAAAAAGCAGTGGAGACAGTAGGAAAATAAACAGCGTATTTCTTCTGTTTATTTACATAATTTCTAAGGAGCATAGTAAGAAAGCTACTAGGTGATTCAGTATGTTGAAATACACACCTCAGACTCCAAAAAATTCTCATTTAATTGTGCTTTTCTCCGAATATGTCTTTAAACCTTTCATTCTGGTCAATGCAGTGGACAAATGAAATTTAGCATCGCTTGTCACGAATGAGTAAGATTCCTGAAGAACATGGAAAGGGCTGCAGTGCATTCCTATTGATCTTTCTCACTGCATTTTCTGTGAGATCTTTTCTCACAGAGACATTACTTGAAGGAGTTTTATAATCCTTTTTGATGTATACAATCCTATCAAGCATTCAAGGCAGAAAATACTTTTATCCTGAACCTGTCAGTTTTCTTCCCTAATATTCAACCTGCACGTAGAATAAAAAACCTCTTCTTTCCTCTGCAAAGTGAATTGAAAGCTAGCAATACACACATGATGTTGGGTTTTTTGCTTCATGGTAAAACTGTTATAAAAAGACAACAGTGTTATTAAGTATGCATACACAAAAAAACATAGAATGACAGTTGATTAAAAAAGTCTTTTTTGCTAGAAGCAAATTTATTGCCATCTTTTGCCAATAGGATACCGTAGTCTACAAAATCATTTCTAAGGACAGATTATTATAGCAGAATAACAAAGCATGAATATTAATACTGTAGATGACATTTAATTTACAAATGGAAAGTCTGAGGATAAATTGTGAAGACGCCTTTGAAAGGATGAATCACGTGTATTTTTTGAGCAATACTCAACCTTCGAGAAACAAAACATGGATAAGGTGTGAACATGAAAAAGAACTGCACTGGAATGAAAACTAAGGGATAAGCAATCTGCTTATGAATAGGACAAAAAAGAGATTTATCTGGCTTAGCTGATAACAGTGTATTTTCAAAGGAAAATTTAAATAATTTTTTAGTGGGGATCTATTTTTCTGTAGTGCAGTTGAAGAAATTGAATAATAAGTATTTTTCTGTCCCATTTAATTGCACTCTTCCATAGTGACAGGAAAATTAATGTAAGAGAATTTAAATAGACAGGTACATTTTCATGCACACAGTCTTTTGGTACTTACAATGAGTCTGTTGATATGAACTTGCTGAGGTAACAGTCCCAGTGCTGCTGCCACTCCTTGGCGAAATATCCGAAGCAATGTGATATTCAGCTTGTTTACATCCATTTGCAGTGTCTGAAAAACAAAATCAGTTCAAATGAACTCCTTGTCCAAGACATTTAATTCTCAAGATGATTGATCTCTGGGGCTTTTCACTAATTGTTGTTGGGTTTTTTTCCTGTAACAATAATCTGTGTAATCTATGTGCATCACAATATATAATAGGTCCAAAGGTACATTTCAGTACCTCAAATGCTATTCATTAGCAAAGTACCACCTTTACCAAAGTACACTGAGAATGGTTTTGGCTAAATTCCTTGGAAAAGTCACAGTGTTAAAGATAACACAATTACTACGTTAGAAATGAAAGTTAAGCATTAAACATCAATGCATCCTTAAAGAATGAGATGTTGAGTTTGCACAATGAAAATTCTTTTGGAATACTGTCTTAGCATATCTCCCTGAAGGTGAAGAATGAGTCACACATAGTGAAATCATACAATTTTAATTTTGATTAGCAGTTTCTGAGATCAGAAATGAAACATTCTGGATACATTCCCCATGCTTGAATTTCCTAAAGCTTCCTCATCCAAGTCACAGGATGAGACAAACCATAGCACTGAAGCATTTTCTTTCTCTGTGTTAGAATTACAGTGAAATTTAGAAGTTTCCTGAAGTTCAGATAATTTTTGGGAAGTCAGTGGAATGCTACCCAAGAAATAAATTAGGCTCAAATCTTCTATGTCCAAGAAGACCCAGACATTGGGTCTTCACATGATGCCTGATAGACAGTACTTCCCTGTGGTACTTTGGGGTCTGCTTCTTTGCTTTCATATCCCTTTTGCAGACAATATGTAGTGGAGAAGAGAGGCAAGATGACTGTGTCAGATGGCCACTGGATTCCAATGCTTCTGGCAGCTTCTGACTTAGGAAGTTACTAAGTTCTGCCTGATCTAGTTGACTCGAGATAAAAAAGATTTTTATTTCAAACTTCCTATTTAGGGCCAGCTTGCTGCTCTGAGGAATCAAGCAGGTATTCTTCCTTCCTAACCAGAGCTGCATAAAGAGAATTAAATATCCATGGGTCAAATATTACACTGAGAATATGGTTATGGTTCAGAAAGAAAGGAAACATTTATCTCAAAGAAAAGCAACATCACACATTCTGACTGTTGTTCTTTACCAGTATTTATAAGCTACAATGTAAAACCATAAAATATTTGCTTTCCTTTTCCACTATTGATTTAATTTTTCTGTCAGTACTGAGTGTTTTCTTTCTCTTCCTCCCTTTTTCTAACTTTTTTTTACACTACTGGGATTGTTGGGTGTTGATGCATGAGATCTGTTCTTACCACACAACTGAGCTTTAATTCAATCAGAAATATTACAAGATTCTTCCACTTAACGTACCCTTTCTACCCTGGCATTTTCAAAGTGCAAAATCTTCTCCTTGCTTCTTCTTGAATTTGACAGACATCCTCAGTGGTTACAAAACTGCTCCAACTTTATCACTGAAATACAGAGATGTCTTGAGAGGGGATATGTGGAGGTCTAACAGATGTGAGCACATTTTCTTCTGTACCTCAGACTGACTCATGGAACACCTGACAAGAATTGGTTTGGAGCTTTGAAGCTGTGACTACACTGAGACAGCCTGGTCTGAAGGTCTTGAGTAATGAGAGCGGGAGTTGCTGCTGAAATAGAAAGACTGTCATGAGGGTCCCTGGAGATCCATTAGGATGGCATAGAGTGTCCAAGCTGGTGACCCTGAGTTACTGGGTTAATAGAAACTGTTGCTACTGAGCAAAATTAGCAGGCATAAAATCAAAATACATTCATTTAAAGATACTTGAGCCAGGTATCATAACACATTAATAGAGATATTGTTAAATAGTGTGTTAAAACCTCACTGATAAAGACATGGAAATGAAACAGTCAGAAAAATATCTAACTTCAGAGGAAATAGAAGACCTTAAAGAGCCTATAAAAAGGTAAAAAATTCTCATAGATTTAGTGTACTGGGATTGTGGTTCATCATATCCAGGGACAGTAAAATGTGGTGAAACTCCATTTTCTTCAGGAAGGTCACATTTCTGCCTACCAGGTCTGAATTCTGTCCACTGTGTTCTTTAACAAATATTCATCCAAGGCTGCAGTGTGTGTGTGTCTCTGTAACAGCTACATTGTCCTTCGGGGTCCTGGGGGAAGCCTGAAGAACCCAGCTCTCTGTCAGTCTGGCATCAGTCTGCTTAAAAATCTCACCTGGTCTTGCACACAGAGATTACAGGACCCTTTCAGAAAACTTCCTAAGAAATTTGCCCTTAAACCTTATCTCAGGATGCATCTTCTGCAACTATAAAGATTTTTTTTTTTTTGACTTTACATCCCA
Source organism: Peucedramus taeniatus (assembly GCA_013400575.1). Classification (NCBI taxonomy): domain Eukaryota; kingdom Metazoa; phylum Chordata; class Aves; order Passeriformes; family Fringillidae; genus Peucedramus; species Peucedramus taeniatus. The sequence continues at coordinate 125,229 of WBNO01008821.1, forward strand.
AAAAAAGCCCAAGAAGGTTCCATCTTTCCATCTTAGGAAGAAGCATCTCACATTGATTGTAAGAACTTTGCTTTGCTGTTCACTGAAGGGATCTGCTTCTCCTTTTCTGCTGTCAGTGTGAATCTTAGTTCCTTGGCAATTACAGCAAAAAATTAAGTAAGAGTATTACAGGTCGCCTTTTTCTACTTCAGACAGCACAAGGGACTGCATTTGACTCTTCCTGTCAAAAGCAAAGTAAGCAATCCAGAATCTGTCACTTTAGGAATGGAATTTCTAACTCAATCAGTGAAAGGTAATTTACATAAATGCTTGATGGAATCCCAAGAGCACCTACTTTAGAGTGAGAAGAACATCACAAATGTGCTCTGTGCTCTCTATTATCCCTTTTTTGGTACTGTGTTCATAAAAGCATAAAGCAGCAGTGGACTAGATTGGAGATGTATCAATTCATTACACTGTGGCGAACTCTGGGCGCTTACAGTAAATGACAGGAACAGGGCAAGATTACAGTCTTTTCCCAAGTTCCTTCTGAAAAGATCACAGCTAATTTATGTCTAATCAGCAAAGGCATCAGGTCTCCTCAATAATAACAACGCTATTAGACTGGTCTGGAATGAAGGCATCACTTGGGGGCATTATATTCTTGACTCTGGCATGTGCCTCCTGGAGGTGACTGAAATTTAAATCTGACCTGAGGGTCTGGTATAAAATTGCCTTTCTGCAAATTTTTAAGTATAACAATTTTTTGTTGATAAAAGTTAGTCAGAGATAAAAAAAAGAAAAAAAAAAAAAGAAAGAATATAGAAAAGAGAAAGGAAAAAAAAAGTCTTAAATGTTACTATCATAACATTTTCAAAATGTTATTCATATTTAAATATTTTAATATTATTGTGCCATTCTGATGGCATGCCTAGATACCGTTTTGACTATAGTCCACAAAGGTAAGAGGTTAGGATAGGAAACTGCTAATGGATGAAGTACAAATGCAATAATACCTGTACTTAGACAAACAATATGACGTGTCACTATTAAGAGAATCACTCGCACAATGGAAACCTGACAAGCCATTTACAGGTTATAATTACAAAAATGAAATCCTTGAGTTCTAATACCACCTGCAAAAAAAAGTGAAATTAACTTTTGGAAAGTAATCAAACTAAATAAATAAAATAAAGCGTTAACATAGATACACAAGTTATGTCTTACTGTGTTCCTCTAGCTGCTCCTTTTGCTTTGGAAAAGAAAGGGCTGAAACATCCCAGTAAGACAGCACTAATCCTTTACCTTTGCTCATCTGCAGTGTTTATCATGGATTGCAACCACCTCCCCAAGGAGGTTATAATTTTGAATCAGCTGCCTCTGTTGGCAATAGCGACTTGTTGAGCCCAGAGGCGAACGCCCTGGACAGCTCATTTTCCTGAGCAATTACCAACCTGGATATTGCAACTGTGGCAACGGTTTCTAGGTTCCTCTGATCCAAGTAAAAAAGGTAGTTTGAAGTGGAGTTTTCTTTTTTCTGTAGTGGAAAACTTGGGAAGACAGAGTTCCAGAAAGGGAAACTCAGCACAGAAGTCCACCAAAAACCATTCACAACTGACATCCTACAGGGGCTTTTTAATAAAGATCTTCTTGTTAAAGGGACAAAAAAATCTCTAACATGAAAAGGAATGTGTGACACAGAGTCTGAAATAATATTTTTAAGATATTACAATAAGTCTTAATTTGACAGGTCAGGTTCTGCTTCTCAAGAAAAATTCAGAGAAGCACCTCTTTCTTACATTTTCCTTATCATCGATTATATATCCTTTCTGCAATGAGCTTCAAATATAAGATTCCATTTCTACGCATTGTTGTTCCCCCCAAAACTCCTTCTGATCCTACCACTACAGATGTTTCCTCAAACCTCCAGCTAAAATTATTATGCATGACAAAAATAATCAAAGATAAAGAAGATTAAAGGTGAAAGTATATATCTTAACAACACTTTTATGAAAAAAGATGAAAACTAAATCAACAAATTATACATGCTAGGAATTTTACATACTTAAGGACCACTGGGTAGTGAGTTCTATTTTGTGCTAAAACAAAAATAAAAATAAACACACTTATTAAGTTAAGCCAAACAAGTGAAAGAGCTCAGAAAAGAGTTTTCTTATCTGCCTGTGCTCCAGTTATTTATATATGGTTTTAAAAATTCAACAAAAATGCTATAAAATTGGAGGGTTTTCTGCACTAAAGCAAATACTGCACTATGGCCAAGATGTTGGTCCCTTTGTCTGAGCACCCCAAGCTGCTGTCTGCACAGTGAGTGTCTACAGTTCATCAGTGCCACAGTGTTTCATCCTGTCACCCTCATCAGACACCCTCAGTGGTATAACCAAAATAAGGATGTATTTATCAGGAGGGAAGTTGAAAGTATTGTAAATTTATTTGTACAGCTTTGGTGCAGGACTACAACAAATATGGCAAAAAATTGTGAAAATACCTGCACTTTTTTCTTTTTCTCCCCCTAAACACATTAGATTTTCCTTCCTGTCACTGTTCAATATTTGAGATTGCAGCTGGACTGGGCATCAGGTGAGGCCCTTTGGCTGGCTCAGATGCCTGATACACACCCACAGAAGATTTTGGGTTTCTAAAATTGTGTGAGTCATGTATCACAGCAGCTTTAGTGTCTCAGGTAGTCCATGCATCACATGGGAGGCAGTATATCCCTAGCCAGAATTATGCAACTACAACAATGCATTTGGCCAAGTGCCACTCCAAAGGGACTATGCCCTAAGCCAAACTGGTATCTGAGGTGCATTCACTCCTCCCACTTACCTCTCCCACTACCATATGATTTTCTCCAAGAGGAAAGACCTGCCCTTTTATGAGGTCCACATTAAATTTTGAATTATGTCTGTAAACCAAGATAAAATTCTCATAAGTATAAAATCAATTCTTCTCAGTGATTAATTAAAGTAGCTTCATATTTCTGTGTATCAGCAGTTGTCTGCAGTAACTTACTCAAACTTTCATATGTAATATATTTGTGCTAAAACACAGCATGACTAGAAGTATCAATCTAGGGACATTTAAATACTTCCAATGTCAGGGAGCAATTATTGAATAAAGTGTGGTGAAAATCACACAGAAATAGTAGAAAATTACAGGCATACACTTGAGTTTATAAGAACCAGTGAAAAGCAATGAGAAACACTCTTGACCTGGAATGTGCTTTTGTTTAAGTTCTCTATTTTCTAATGAGGAGACACTGAAGCGGCAGTATATGCAAATCTGCCAAACAATCCCAAATATCATATGTAGACTGCAAAAATATAAGTGCTTGTCCAAATAGTATTTGGATGATGAGAAAATAGAGCTTTAATTTGGTTCTGTATAAATACTAGGAAAAAAGTGATAGGAATAGGTTGCTTTGATTGTTTCAAGTACTGATCAGTCCAGGGAAGTTTAGTATATTTGTATGTTGCTTTTCAAGATGTGACAATGTAAAATTTCACTTGCCTTTTTGCTAGGAAAAAAAACCAACCCACATCTGTTATGAAAAATCTTTGTTTAAAGTAAGCATACTATTTCCTGGAATTAAGTATTTCTCATATAGTATTAAATAGCAATTTTGGCTCTTGATCAATTTTTCATGAAAGCATATGCATTTAAATATTTATGCATGTTATGAGCTCTATGGAATAAATCAAAGACAGAAGTAACACTGATGAGAAATATAGGGTTAATCCAATTAGTCCAGTTAGCTGTATGGTCTCCCCTCAAAGTGATTTTCAAGTGAATGTTAATTAAAATATGAGAAAGTGAAAATTTGTGGATCAAAGCAGTCTTTTCCACACAGCAATTAATCCACAGACTTTTACACCACAGGAAGTTGCAGAGGCCATAGATGGAATATGAGGTAGGAATAGGGCTGAAAGCTTACATGGACATTGAAAGTCACAAATGTCCCTGGAAACTGGACAGAAGAGAAGACATACTGCAAGCCTTGTCATACAGTTGACTATCATTAACTATCAGAAACTAAGATGAACCCTAGTGCAATAACAGAATGCTCTCAGTCTGCTGTTGCAAGGTTTGAGGGCTGCCCATCATCCTGGGCTAGAAACTGGGTTTCATTCTAGTCCTGTTTGCATGGGTAGGTATTAGCTGGACACAATCCTAGAGACTGCTGCATCACAGAGGTTGAAGACACCATACCAGCTGTTGAGGTGATGCCAGGGCACTCCACTGGCATCCACTGCTCAGACTGGCAAAACTTTCCTGGAGGTGGGTGCATGATATGACTAAACTGGTTTGCCTCAGCTGTGTGACTGATTTACATTTCTTTTTCCAGGGAGAAGAACTAATTTCTTGAGAAATGAGATCAGCTGATTTGGGGCTGATTTGATCAATTCTGGAGGAAGCATCAACATAAGAGTGAGAAATGTTCCATCTGTGAGGTCTGGCTCTTGGCCACGATTCCCTAAATTCCCTCACTGAGCTTAGTTGCACTTGGGCAGTGAATCAGCCAGCTATAGGAAGACTTTATGACCTTTATTGATGATTGAAGTGTAAAAGAATGAAATTCAGCCCACTAAGGATAAGGTTTGTTAATGCCTGTCTTCAAGAGGTGCACTTTGATTTCTATCAGTCCTACGTTTTGCATCAATCTCTGGGCTTTTAGTCTCTAAGAAAAGATATGAGCCAGCTCTCGCAGTGTGGTGCCACAAGGTAATGTGGATTGACTGATCACATCTAATGAGAAGACACAGAATAGTCTTCTTTATTCCAAAGGAAATCTCAAAAGGTATATTATTTAATTCTCCTGGTTTCTGAGTTGTGTGGGTCATTCTTGTACCACAATGAGAGGTGGTTAGGGGGGCGAGTCTGAAACCATGTGTTACACTGTCCTCACAATGCTCACTGTACTCAGCTCCCTTTACCTCTTTCCTGTGGCGTCATTAACACATCAATCATTAACCACATATCTGGAAGTCAGAAAGTATGTACAGGTTCCAAAAAGCGAATGCACTGCAGATTTTGAGAATCTACTGTTCCATAGCCCCTACAACTCTAGGGGGGCAACCTTATTCAGAGCCCAGTAAAGCTAATAGGACCTGTCCTGAGTAAGAGCATTGCAGAATCCCATATCCTAAATGCCCATGGGATGCATGCTTTTCATTGTTGAGGGCTGTAGGAGAGGAGAAGGAGAAGTTATCTACTGTCCATGGGACACCAGTTTGATGCAGCCTCACCATTAAATAATACCATTACCGGCAGGTCTCAGTACTGTGGGAGCCCTTTGGAAGGGGAAAGGAGAGGAGCAGGAGGCTGCAGTAGTTCTCTTGTTCTTCATGGCTATTTTTAAAAATTTGACAACTAATGTTAAAAATATTAAACTGTTAGCGCTTGCAATTACTGCCCATTGATTACTAGTATGGATGAGAGCCTGAAATGTTGCTACGCCTCCGGCCTTAGCAAGTCTGCCTCAGTTGTACTGCTTCAGTTCTCTGCCTATAAATAGGAATAAGAGAATTTGACTCTTCACAGAATTTTTTATATTTTAGTAAGATGGAGGTCAGATATGTAGAATACAACTTTTCAGCTTCTTTCACAGACAATTTTAATGCTGCCTTCAAAAGTTATTTGAATATATATTAATACTTCCTGTATTTTCTTTTTAATTAGCAGCAGCGTATCTTCAAGGACTGGGATTTTATTAATCACAAAGTATTTCCATTTTTTTTAAATAACAGTTGACGTTCATTTCAAAGCTCTGATAGTTTTCCAGGCTTTTTCCTGCAGCCATCCACCTCTCCCTGCCCTCCTCCCCTATGGCAGACAGTTGCAAAGAACAAGATGATATAAAAGCACAAGACAATGCAGAGATTTGGAAACACAAAGAGTGCTGGGAGAGCTCAGCTGAACACTATTTCAACCTTTTTGTTCTTTGAGAGGCATGTATAATGAGCTCCATAAAATTGTCCTAACTGTCCTTATTCAATATTGGCAAAAAATTCATTCCCTGCATTGCAAAAGAAATTCATGGTGCTATTATGTCCAGTAAAACTTTTATGCACAGCATGATTGTACCAGTCACATCCTATTTCATCATCCCAAAGCCAGCTGTAATCCTCAGAGCAAACAGATCTTTTTGAGCCTGTTTAACACAGCACTTTAGAATATGTTTGGTTTTTTTCTGTCCAATTATTAAACTTCTCTGTAAAGCCAGTGTAAAGTTCTAAATGCCAGAAACCCAGTATTGTTTCTTCTTGGTCTTTTTGTAAAACCCTCATTTCAGCTATTAATTCTGTCCAATTATTAAATATTTAGGTAGAGTCACTGTAAAGTTCTAAATGCCAGAAAGCCAGTATTGTTTCTTCTCGCTCTTATTGTAATGATAAATGATTTTTAACTAAATGATTTCACTAAATGATTATTAGTTACTGAAATTTGAATTCCCATTACAACTTTGTATAATGGTCCTTAATACAAAAGACAGTAAAAATGCCTTCTAGAAAAAATGGCAGACTTAAAACCCCACCCCAAAACCATCCTTTTCTTTTTATCTTCAGAATTTTATATTTCATTTGTAGCAGGCATGGATACAAACATATATATAAGCTTACAAACTAAAGAAGAACAAAAGTAGAAACCTAAGATAAACAGCAACTTTCTCATCTTTCAGGAACTGATGTGGCCAAAAGACTCCCACTGACTTACTCTTGTTCATAATCTTTCTCTCTGCTTCAAAAATCAAAGTAAGATTTCAGTACTGCTGACATCCTAGCTTTCTCATGCATTTATTTTCAGAGACAATTCTTATTGCTAGTTTCACCTGAACAAAATCTACCTGAACTCAGACATAATAGGAATGTTATAAAAAGAGGCAAATGTTTTCCCTTTTTTCTCATAATCATAGTTCTCTGCAGCGCCTGGGCACAAGAAGAAGAAAATTTGAAATACATCTAGAGGAAAAAAAAAAAAAAAGTCTTAAAATACATTTGGCTCAACTGGAATTGAGGTATTTACATAAATGGCTGTTCTTGTGAGATTCCTGAATAAGGTCCATGTCCCAGGGCAGTCTGGATTAATAGTCCAGCACAGCCAAGACTTTGAAAGTAAGAAGTGATTCTTAGCCTTCAACTCTTGAGAGATCAGAATCCCATTTTCAGGAAACAAATGTCCAATATCAAGGGCTGTTTAGCGTGATGAAATTCATTAGTACATTTTGGATCTTGTCAATTTTAAGCCTTTTAGCCCAGAGAAGTCTGTTTATAGACATTATCATCACGATAATCACAAGTTATTGAAACAGAGCTAGTATTACTGATTTTACCCTTCTTACTTTAGCACTCCAAATCAGCATGAACCAAGGACAGACGATACAAGACAACCTTGCAATTGCAGACTTATATTCCTTTTACCATTTTGCACTTTAAAGAGAGTTAAGCTAAATGAAGCAAAACCCTTGGGGGGTCTGCAATTTTTTTCTCAGATAAAACCTTAATTACTTTGGGTTTTATTCTGCCATTGAATCACAAGACTGATGGAATCGTAAGACTGAACATGCCACTTTGTCCCAAATTTTAGCAAAACTCAGTTCAGAAACAAGAAAACAGATTAAAAGACAATCTCATGATTTTGGCAACTGTCTCAGGAACTTTGACATTCTGAAGATGCTAATACTGAATGTATTTCAGAAGCTTTTAGGTAAAAATTCCCTTTCCCATGATCAGCTGAGCAGACTGGATTTTCCTCTTCTGTCTAGTACTAAAGAGAGGAGGCACAGGTGAAGGGAAAACATTAACACCAAATCTTCAAAGATTTAAGGAGAGTTTTACCTCAACAATTCCTATTAATGTTAATAACAATATTGTATTTTTGACTAGCAGTTTCTGACTTTGGTAATACTATCCATACACTGTCACCCAAATGTCCTAATACAGGACAAGATTTCTGACTCAAAATTAGGGAAAAAATTTCTTTTTTATTAGAGAAAAAGTTTTCTAAAATTACTTTAAGGCTAATTTGGGGGATTTTTCTTTAGAGGGGACTCCACTTGTGAGGTCGAAATGAAGAAATGAGGTCAACTATGAAGAAGCTGTGCTGCCCTGTACTATTGGATGTTACGTCTCTAAAATGACAGGGAGATGGGGCCTAATTCATGGATCTTTAATCTCTCTTCTTTATATTCAGATCAGAAGACCATTCTTTGCTTTTTTTTTTTTTAAACAGGCAACACATCTGTCAAAGTCAAACTCAGATGTTTAGAATTACTTTTTTCCTTTTATTCCTAGATTTTTTTCCTTTTAGTCCTAGATTACCCTTAAAAGAGAATATTGAAAAGTATTTGCATACAGTCCTCTCATTCTCACACATACACAAAGACAAAAAAAATTGTAATTCTTTCAGAGAGAAATAGCAGTTAAAGATTTGGAGGTCTTCTTTTTTCTTTTTCTTTTTTCTTTTCTATATTCTTTCTTTCTAATATTCTTTAAACATACAAGAAGCAATCTCCCAGATTCCCCCAAGTGAGCACAACCAGTGCCATTTGTGTTTGAGAGGTTCTGCTCCCCTGCATGAATGCCACAAGTGTACCTTTATGTAGACTTCCTGCCTCTTTCCTGCACTTGGAAACCCAGGTGATTCCCAGTGGTTCTGTGGCTGCTATTCTGTGTGGGCAGGAAAAGATGCCCGTGAAGAAACACTCAACTTCTCAGTATCTGAGTGCATGGCTCTGATCCAGAGCAATATCTGTTTTATACCTGTCATCTCAAAACAAAAGTTCTGCAAACAATGGCAAGAGAACTTCTATACTTCATTAAAAAACCCAACAAACAGGACATCTACCTTATATCCAAGAAAAGAGACAATAGTAGTATCTATGCTTGTTCAAAAAAGGCTGTACGGCTTCTATCTTGGTTGGCATACAGAAAAAATTTACAGCCTAACCTACCAGTGGAGTTGTGCTACTTCCACAAGTCCAGAAGTTAACTGGAAAAACAAAATGAAACAAAGCTACAAAGCCTCAGGAAAAGTGGAAGAGCATTACTTAAATTTGTATATTCATGTTACATTTTTTTCACAGTATCATGCAGAGAGACAGGAATTTCATTGGAGACTGGTTATTGTTGGCTATTTTTTATACATATCTAACTGATCTTCAGCTTGTTTTGAAAAAATATCTCAAGGATCTATGCTTTAAAGATCTTGTTCCCGTTTGCTATGATAAGACAGAAATCCATTTTGCAAATGGTCCTAATCAGAAAAGGTTTCTGGGAAGAAAACCCACTGACATTATCCCACTGAAACTCATGACTTCCAGAGAGACACTGGCTGCACACAGCAGAACACAGAAGTGCCAGGCCTGCACAGCCTCTGGTCAGCACACAGGAGTGAACTCCATGGATCCAATCCATGTTGGATTAAACATGCACTGTATTTTCAAAGATGTAGATGTGATTTTACTGGAGAGATTGAAAGAGCTTTATTTCCTGCACTATCCTCACTTCCCACTTCCCTGCTGTGCTTTATCTTCTCCTCACACCATGCTGGAAAATCATGTATTTTGGACAGTTTATGTGTCCCATCTTTTACTCCTCCAAAAGACAGAGATATCACAGTGTTGTGCAGCAGTCTAAATGTATATGTTATATCCATTCATCCCCTCTCTTGTCAGCCCTGCACAGCAGAGCCCTTATCACAGAACTCAATATGAGGGTGCAGTCCCACTTCACCACCCTACAGGATGGCAAGACAGAGTACCAGAGGTGTACATACAGCAATGGGCTCTGCCCCACCTCTACCATAATTTTACTATCATGGCTTTGCATACAGCAAATTGCCCTTTATCCATCATTACACTACAAAGCAGCAGGGTATCATGTTACCTCAATGAAAAATGTGGTAGGTTACTGCAAATGGAGTACCTGATTGCCAACGTCATTAGGGTCGGCAGGGCTCATCCTCAGCCTGCCAACTAATCCCTCTTTCGCCTTTTCTTTGAGTTAGAACTAAAACCAACAAACCTGCCTTACCAGCCTCATCATTATATCGTGTCTGTAGTAGTGGAGGAATATTAATTTCACTACCTAAAACAATGTTGAACAAAAATAATGGATCATCAAAGGAATAGCTCCATGCTGGGATGAACCAAGAAACAAAAGATTAACTAAATGGCTATTCCAGCTTCTCATTTCTACAATCTTTTCCCTATTAAATATAAAATTCCCAGAAAAACTTCCAGAAGTTGCATGATTAAATGTGTGAAGGAGAAAGAGTAGGACCTGTGCTCAGCAAGAGCTCACTTAGCCCCATGAGGACTGATGCAACTCCTACTGAATTCCTTGGAATGTATTTCTTCAGAGGTATTTTGGATAGCTGCTACACTGACATAACCAACAACATGGGTTTCTAATAGAATAGTTGTTATTTGTAGAATCATCTCTTGGTCATCCATACGGTGATTTTATTTCTTCCTTTACTACTGCATACATCGTATTTCTTGGATTGGGTCTTTTTTGTCAAGCAGGTACATCATGGTCCAGGATGCTGCTGTCTCATCTGTTAAAGGCAGAGCTGCTCCTATTTTTCTAAACAATTTCAACAACACTGTGTTGTCATTGTTTCATGTCATGCTGGGTGACAGAGAGAGCAAGAATGCACGGAGAAGGAAAACTTCAGCAAAAAATAGTAATTCTCAGTTTACATTTGTAGTTCTTTTCAGGTGGACATGTAGTTATTTTTATGGTTCTTCTAAAAGGGGACTACGAATATTCATTAGATCTGAATAACCAAAGTACACCAAGGCCAAGTGCTGCTTATCTTAGAAATATGAAAAAGTATGTAATGTCAATGCTGTAAGTAGAAAGATTTGGACACCCAACACAGAATTATGGCAAACATCTCTTACTATCTCTTTTTCTGGGTTTTTGGAGATACTCTTTATATTTTATGTCAGAAATTCTTAGTGTTCTAACCCTAACTAAGTTATTTTTATGTAATACCTCCTGAGTTCATTGAGTCATAGAATCATAGAATGGCTTGAGTTGGAAGAGATCACAGAATCAATTAACACAAAATCAACCCCCTGCCATCAGCAGGGACACTTTCCCCTACACCAGGTTGCTCAGAGTCTCATCCAACCTCTCCTTGAACATTTCCAAGGAGGGGGCATCCACAGTTTCTCTGGGCAACCTGTTCCTGTGCTTCACAGAGAAGAGTTTTAATTTTGATATCTAATTTAAAGCTATTCTCTTTCAGCTTGAAGCCATTCCCTCTTATCCTGTCACTACATGGCCTTGTAAAAACAGTTTCTCTCCGTCCTTTTTGTGGGCTCTCTTCAGGTACTGGAAGGTCACCCCAAAACCTTCTATTTTTCAGGCTGAACAATCCCAATTCTCTCAGCCTTCCCTCATAGGAGAGGGGCTCCATCCCTCTGAGCAATTTGGTGGCTCTCTGCTAGACTCACTCCAACAGGTTGGTGTCCTTCCTGTGTTGGGGACCCCAAAGCTGTTATTTTGTACTTAGCCACGTGTGTTCTTTTCTGTCTGCAGCATGTATTGCATAAAGATCCCTCTGTTTTATTAAGAACTACTTTTACATTTAATTGACATAATAATATATTATATAGCTAATATACAAAACACAAGAAAAGCATTTAAATTATTTGCATAACCTGAATGAGATGGGAACTTCATCATGTCAGTTGGTGTCTTTTTTTACCTAATATAATATGAAAACATATTTATGATTCATGAGTCTTTTAAAATTAGACTGTAATTAGATATTCTAAGCTCTAACTTTGCATCTAAAAGTGAAGTTTTTAAATTTCATTTAAATTCTGTATTCTGTTTCTTCTCTGTCTTCTGCACTAGCAATTCATATAGAGATTATATAGATCATAGAGCAAATGAGAAAAAATACTTTTTCAAAAATATTTTTCAAAATTCAATGAATAAATAATAATCTTTCCACTTTGTCGGAGTCCAAATACATTTATCCTTTAACTTGAACAGCCATTCTACCATTTATGTAAGTAAAAATTCCAAACCTTCGTTCAGTGACTCAAACCTTTTAATTTTAATACTTTTAAGATGGTTTAGTAAAAGAAAATAGAATTGACAGCTACATGGGAAAACCGACAATTTTTGTTATTTAAAGATGTTTTTCACAAATCTTTCATGCAAGAAAGAAGCTGCTAGTTGACAGTTTATGTCCTTAAGGAAGACAAATCTTTGGATATATGAGACTTTTAAGGTCATATCCTTACGATATTTATGCACACCTGTGTATTCAAACTTCAAGTACAACTGAACACATGTAGAGCTTTAATTTTTAGTAGAGGATGTAGTAATTTACTTTAGACTGAAGAAGTATTACATCTGGTGGCAAAGAGAAGCTGCAGTGCCATTCTTGGTCCAAAGATGAAATAAAGTTATGTGATGAGAGCTGTTACTAATGAGCAATAACAGACTGCCTTAGAAACTTGGGAAAGCAGAAAGAGAATTGGAAATACAGACTTAATGCTATCAATCAGTTTCCATCCCCCACAGGAATTTTACACTTGAACATTCAAATTCCATTAGGTAAACATGATGAAAGGCATAATTTCTCACCCATAGTGATATTTGTACTTCTGTAGTGCCTTTATTTGGATTTTTCTGGACATGAGTTTGCTTACATAAAAAGGTTGTAAATCAGTGTTTCCTAAAGAGCCCCATGATGAATATGACCTTAAGCTGGGGCTGCACATCTACCTGCAGTGCAAACCCATTTGCAGGCTGCTTGGTATTCTGCCAACAGTGACCATGGCAGTGGCAGTGCTACCCCAGCCTAAGGCTCTTGTCTCACATATTCTGCAGATCTGGAAAAGGCAGTCTGCCCATGACAGCTCCACCTTGTAAGAGGTCCTGCTGAGTATGGCCACAAATGAAAGAAAAAAAAAAAAAACCCTTTAGGAGAAAAAGAGAAATACTTTGTGAGCTACAAATATAGTCTGGCCCTCCAGGAAGCCTGTTGCCCTCCTTTCAAATCCAGAGAGTGCTGACATCTGGATATTCCCCGTTCATGAAAACCCAAAATGCTTCCTCGTGCAGAAAACTGTGAAGTTTGTGAAAAGACTAGAAACATAATAATAGAAATTATGCTACTGTGAAGAAGGGTAATTCTTATTGCTTTAGATAACCATATAAATACTGTAAAGTCTACATGATATCCCGTGAAGTCTACATAAAAAACAAAGGCTACATGAATGGTTGGCATTGCCTAAAGGAAGAAAAACTATCAGAGGGTATCTAGGGCCAGCAGACTTAAGTATATCTAAGGTATTTTTGTTTAAATATCAACAGGGATACACAATGAGATGGCAAAATTTTTATACTTATAGAGAAAAGAAAGAAGGAGATTCTAGGTATCTTTTGATAGAAATTATGGGTGATAGTAATTTGATGTATATATTCTATTCTAGAAGTAATCATACTGAATGTTGAAAGAGCAAATAGAAGGGTAAACCTGCAAATATGCTGGAACAGATGATCTCTTTCTGAAAACTGTAGCAATTTTGTGCCAGTCAACATGCTTATTAGAGGTCTATTGAGTCACACAAAGTCATACAGAAATGTGATGATAATGCAGAAGCTTGGAGATAACTTGGAATCAGGGATCAGGGGTTAATTAGGTAGGTCAGACACATGGGGTGATTCAGGTGAAGTTCACCTGAACATCATGTACTTAATATGACTAAACTCATGATAATAAAAATTCTGGGACAACATATGTAGTTTACCTTCAAAGACATGTGTTTTTTAAAAGGAGTTATTCATAAAGTGAGTCAGGGTTCATATCCAATAAACAAATGTAAAGATACTTCCAGGAAAATATGGAGGGGTTATGTGAATACAATCCCTGTTTAACCTCTGAACTGATTGAATGATGTACAGCCACATCAGGGAGGTGGTAAAATTCAGTTATTATATTTTTTATATTGGTAATCAACAGAAAGAATTACATGCATGCTGTCATTTTCTACCACTTTTCAATCCATTAATGTCTTGCTCATGCTGGTGATCAGGAGCAGGACCATGACCATGACTGCACACATTCACATTCACACAGTTTCTATGGGATGTAATGATTTTGTAATTCTCCAGCTGCTTCCAGTTCTGTAAACACTTATTGACTTTATTTCTACTAATGAGCTGAGACTTACCCGGTGACACGAAACACCTGAGGGGCAACCTGCACAGACTGCAATTAACTCTTGGTTCCTGTTTCTGTTATTTAATTAGTAACATCAATTTTGAACACTACACATACTGATCCCAGAACATACAGGCAATTACCAACAGCCATTAAACTCTATTTTCTAAATTACATGCCAAGGATAAGTGATTTCAAAATATAAAAGTAATGTAACCAAAACATTTTTTACACTGTGTCTCTGCTAGATAAGCTTAATAGTTCCTCACATTACATGATTATTCCTACTTCTGTCTAGTATCAGTGGACCCAGGATACAATGATTTCATAAAAATGTTCTGCTCTGTGGAAGTCTCAGAACGTGTTTTCGTACAGAACAATGTAAAGATGCAGAGTGTGCAGAGAATTGAGTTCAGCCTTGGAGTACCATGTACCTTTTGCTGCTCTACGTAGATGTACACTGAAGAGGGTAAAGTGTTCAGTGGCTACTCAGGGTTTCAACGTCTCTGTTTTACTTCGGATCCTGTTTCACCCACCTGCAGCTAATGAGCACTTTGCAGTTCTTGATCCAGAGCAGTTAGGCATAGTCCATATGTGCATAACCCTGAACACTGAAGTGAGTATCTATGCCAGAAAAAGCTCTACTTTCCATGGTTATATAACATAGGAAGCCTGGGAACCAGGTCTATGCCTACAGGACTATATTGCCTTCTATGTCACCAAGATGAAGAAAACTAGGTTTCTCAGGTTAGCTCTTGCCCTTGCACCCTGTACTAGACACTGTAAATCAGCAATTGTCCAGGTTTCTGTTGAGCCTGAAATAAGCCAGAGCTGGGGAAGAAGTGCAGATGCCTTTGGCAGTGGTAGAAGTTTGATTTGGGCAAAAGCTCTAGGCTTCTGCTGAACTGAGAAGAATATGATGGTGAGTGAAAGGGATTGGTATTCCCAATGCACTTCAAATAGATGGAGACCTGTGATCAGGGACACATTACTGCTCACACAAGCACCAAAGTAAACATCACCACTGTGAAGACAAAGGCTCCAAAGCAGTTGCTGGAATTTGATGTGGGCTTGCTTAGACTGGAGAAAAGAAGGTACAGGTGCGTAAATATCTGATGTGAGGGAGCAGAGAAGAAAGACAGCTCCAGGCTCCTCTCAGCACTGCCCAGTGACAGGACAGGGAGGCAATATGCAAATTATGTGAGTTTGCAGATACTGAACTCAGTAGCAGTGTCCCCAGAAGCTTCCATAGTACAGGCTTTGACCCTAAACCTTGCTTCATTCACTAGGAATAGCAGGAGAGCATATGGATGATGCAGGAAGGCTACCTCCTTGGGTATAGTTATTTAAAAAATCCTTTTCTCCCTCCATAGAACTTGCTAGAGATCAAAGCACTCTTGCAGAAGCTGTCAGATTTGGATAAGTTTCTGAGTCTAAATATGATTTAAACTTTACTCAGTGTTTCTGGGTGCCTTCTCACCTGCCCAGTGTTTCTTTATGGCAGGGCCATAAAACTGACATGCAAGTACATGGTTTCAGAGTTTTCCTGCTTGATCCTTTCTGACCAAGTCCTTTCCCTTTATAGTTCATGAAATATGAAATTGAACCTAGACCCAGGATGCTAAACACAATTGCCTATGCTGATGTTTTTTCATTCATGCAATTCAATCATTACACTAAGATTAAGTCTACTTTGTTGCAGCAGAGTTACTATCATTGCAAAGAAGACAAACATATTTTTTTCTTCTAGAAAGGACACATTTAGGAACACATAACTTTTAGACAAAGGATGAAGAGTCATACAGTATGTGGTTTGAAGATAAGAATTCTCCACATATGATAAAAACTATCCCCTTATTTTGGTAGCTTCATCTTATTCTTCCTTGCCCCCTCACCAGCTGTTATTTTTCTGTATGTGAAATGCATCCAAACCATTTCACACATAGAAAACCAAAAATACCTCCAACCCCAAATCATGTTAAGAATAGAGTAATTCAAACATATGACAACATGATATCCAAAGAAACAGTCACTTTAGTCATTCAACTGATAAGTCAAATACCAACCACATTGTTAGAATTTAATTAGCAGCCATTCCAGAGATTGACAAATGGCACAATGGATTGGAAAATCTTGGCTGGGAGATGATAACAGAGCTGTAGTCTCTGATGTTGTCTATCCTCTCCCTCCACATTTTTCACAGCCCCTGATGACATAAGAGACATCCTTCAAAAGAACATTTCTGTATCTTTAAAATAATTTGAAAATTACCCATGCACTAACTTTGCATGTTCAAAATCCTTAGAGAAGGATACAATAATTTTATGTACAATTTAGTCATCCATATTTTCATATAACTGCACACTATTTCAGAGAGATAAAGGTGACAACTACATTATGCTCACTACACCAGTGTCATTGCAGCATCAGGGCCTGATAAAAGTTTTTTCAGCCATTCAGTACTGAATAAATAAACTTTAAATTATATGAAATAAAATATAAGACCATTAAATTACTTCATTCACTCAGGCTGAGGGCCACAGAGTACTTTGCTTAGCATGGTATATGAAGACTTTGCAACAGGAATTTATTACTGTGGGAAATCACTCGTGCTTTAGATGCATAGAAAATTATTCACAACTATATCAACATCTTTGCAAAAATCATAAAATGGACTGGATGAGTATTATCCTACTCTACATAAGCAGAAATAATGATAATTTTTTTTTTTTGCTTGATGGTGTTTGTTAACAGCACTCCATCATTAGCATGTGTCTTTGTTACGAACTTATTATCACTTAACTCCTACTGCTCAGCTGTCTCTCTGTATGAGGTACATGGAACATATACTAGCAAATTAATCTCCATAACAAATGGGGCTTTTTCCTTCTGTCAGTATCTTGGTGGGAAAAACACAAGGTTTGAGAGAGACAATCTTCAGAAATTAGTTCATCGAATCATATAATACAAATTGAACAGGGAGAAGAGTTGAGACATTCTTTTTTTAGCAGTGGTACAGACCTTCCACCATTTAAATTAACATGACAGATGCAGGGCAAGGAAAAGAAAGACAAGGAAAATTATTAAAGAGTGAGAGGTTTAATGGTAAAAAGTTTTGATTTAATGATATAAAAATTAAAGAGAACTCCTGAGATGCCTTGTTTTTCTAAAACTGCAAGGCGTGGGAGGAAAGTGATTTATGGCAAAAAGTTTCTGCCTCACTGTGACAGAAGCCTGTGATTCACAGAGATAACGGTGAGTACCTTTCATCTAAAAGGATGTTTAAGTACATTACAGACTGATTCACAAACTATACACAGCATCAATTATACAAAATTCTGCCATTTTCCAGAAATTCACCTATCAGGGGGAAAAACAGAACAAGTAATGAAGGCAGAAAATTCAAAGCACGTTTTCTCACTTCTGTTGTCACAAACCCACCCTCTAGGTTTTCCAGTGAATCTTTCTCTTTTTCTAATGGTCATGGTGACTAATGACCTGCAATAAAGGCAGGATGTTTAAGTTCTGCAAAACAGAACTCAGCAGGTGTAGGAGCTGCCCTCTTTTCTGACACATTACAAGTAACAAATGACAAACTGTTTTCCACATCCCCCCAGTTTGCTTTCTGCCACCAAATAATGGATGCCTGCTGTTATTGATACCATGACAGCAGTTATCCTTCCTGCTCAGGGGGAAGAGACGTACATTTTGGAGGTCAGTATTTCTTTTCCAGCCCTTACTGACTGTAGGGCTGCAGAAACACTCAATGCTTTCATCTCTCTGACAAACTGCATCAATGAAGCAAAGCTATAAATTCTGACTTCCCATTGAAATGAAGATCCAAAGGAAAAAAAAATATCAATTGCTACTAACTGACATTTTCCACTTGGCATTTCACATTTGGGCACATACAGAAAAAAATTAAGACAATGAAAAAGTAGATTTGGTCAATGTTTCCATCTCTTCAGAAATAGCGTGGCAGTCAGAAGCTTCCATGGGAATTAGAGGATGTAAGCTCTGCCACTCTGCCACACTTATGGCTGGGGGAACTAATTGCCCTCTCCAGGCCTGCAGGAGAAAGGAACCCACACAGGGTTAACTGGCACCCTCAGAAAAGCAAATCCTGATTTCTCTTTCAGAAACACTTCCATTTTACATAAAACACATTCAGTCAGTAAATGGTAGAGAAACACAGTCTAGCCTAGTGGTTAGGACACTACCCATGCTTGAATGCTACAGATGCTATTCTAGCAAATTGCCAATTAGCTCAGATTGGGTAAAAACTGTCAAGGTAAGGCAATGAAAACATCCAATGCAGAAACCCAGAAAAACAGGCATTAACTTAAATAAACACAAATAATTTTTATATTAGAAGGACTGAACTTGC
>WBNO01008822.1:0-74668 GCA_013400575.1 Peucedramus taeniatus
TTGTATGTTCCATGCATTCAAAATTCACACTACCCAGTCGGTCAATAAAGACTTTGTTGTTTTTATGAGTCCCTAAATATATATGTCCTTGATTAGAATCTCACTGGTGAATCAGGAACACAAATCTGTGTCCAGGGAGTTTTTAAAACATGAATCATAGTAATTTTATTAATACAAAGACCATGGAAAAACAAAGGAAATGAAACCACAAATACTATAAATGTCTGACTTAAATCCACTAAGGCAAGGAAATTAAGAGTGAAGGCTGCAAATCCATTGTGGTAATCTTTCTACAACTCTCTCTATTGAAGTAGAGAGTCTTGGACCAGTATGAGAATCCTATGTGCATATAGATGTGCCCATCTGTTTTTATGTGATCTAGAGTATTTGCATGTGATTCACTACTGCATGTAGCACATGTGCAGAAATGTAGAGGTGAAGAACATAGTGACAAACACTAGCTAGGTTTTTTACTAGCTTTTGAAATTTCTTGGCGTTTGTAGGATTACAGGAAGTTGAGTGTTTCACATTATTGGAATGAGCTTTCTCTACATTAATGTAAATTGTCACAGTCTAAATTCAAGAAGAAGATTAAAGGCTTCTCAAAACAGGTGCAAAGATATACTTTAAGTGCAGCATTAAAATGCACCCATGTTCTGGTTGAGGGAAATTTCATTTATAATCCTGCATGAATATTCCTGCCAGGAGTAGTATCAGTCTGTCAGGGCTCAATAAAGGTGTATATTCCCCAAAATGACCAGGTCTCTCATACCAATCATGCCAGAACTCCTAGCTTTTAGTGGTCATGCCTGCCAGAGGATAATTAACCAATGGGGTTTTGGTGAAAACTTAGGGGAGGTTGGGGAGGTGCAGACTACTTCTATCTTTCCCATCTGCTTCTTGGCATAAAAGTCTGGAAATTTAGACTTTGTCAGTACTTGGCCTGCACTTTGATTTCAGAATTTGATCTACATGACATCATTACTTCTCACTGATGTTCCATAACCATTAGTAGCCAAAAAAAAAAGGCATGTGATCTGTTTTGGGTGGAGGTCAACACAAGCATTAAGACTTCTGCATTTTAATGCCTCTAGTGGTAGGCTTTTTACTTATGGGGCAGAGAAACCAGACAACAAATAGCTAACACTCTGGGACTGATCAATAAACAGCTAGTAACCAATAAAGACTTGAACCTTTAACATTCGCTCTCTGAAGGCAGCAATTTGCCACTGAATAAGATGAGCAATTAACATGGGGCCAATGCATTCGCACAGGAGTAGCTTTGTATCATGGGGAAAAAAACCCAAACAAACAAGCAACCCCATAAGATTCTTGCTATATTACTGTCAGAAAAGCAGATTTTGCCCTTTCTTTCAAAACCAAATGTTAGGCCTTCTAAAAAAGTACATTTCCTGGGAGACCTGGCAGAAACAGCTCATCCCATCTTCAGGGATCTCTGCATATTAGTTCAGTTCTCCTACAACAATTAGGATGGGATACAGCTGATAGCCTGAGGAAACCTGCTGTAGCAGCTGCTAATCCATAGACACTCTGTGCATGCCACAGCGTGCTTACGGATGCTCACATTTGTCTTATTTCTTTCCATGTACTGAGCTAGGGAGGTTTGTCTTGAGGGTTGGCTATCCCCTTCTTTGTGTAAGTGAGCCCTTCACAGTGACTGCATTTTGTGCAGCATTTATACCGTGAGAAGGGAGGTATATTTGGTTTGAGGGCTTCACAGAAATTGCTATGAGTGCAGCACTTCTTCTTGGTTCTTGTCATTCTTGTTCTGGTTATGTTAGTACACTGCAAAAGTACTTGGGAATAAACTATTCCTCTAAGTGAAACATCATTTTGATTATTACTGACATTGGTGCTCATTAAAATACATAAGTGAAACACTGACTTTCTGTAGACTCTGAAAGCTATTTCATGTTACTTGAAGGGGAATACAAATGAATAGGGACTGCATCACTTTAGTTAAAAGGGAAAAATGTTCTAAGAAACCGGAATTTGGACTCTAGATCAGTAAGAAATTGAGGCTTGTAGTTTACTTCTTTTCTGTCTCTTTTTTGTTTTTCATCTCTCTCTGATTTCTGATTTTTAAGGTGTGTGTACATGGAGGAATGGAGACAGAGCATGTTTACTTTATCTGTTGTACAATTAATAATACAAATCTCTGTTCAGAGGAAACAAGACCTAATAAATGTAAACAATAGGGTTTTTTTGTTACCGTTGTCTTTACCTAACATTCTTTTTGATTGATCTCCATACTAAAAAAGCCTTGATATTTTTTTACCATTATCTGTGTCAACTGTAACCCAAATCAGTGCATTTTAATGACTGTCTCTTATTTCTCAAGGTGTTTAATACATTCCCCCTTCCATTGTATTGCTGCTAAAATATGACCTGCTGCTGTTTACATAATGTAATTTAATGATTTCACATTTTCAGCTGTGCAAGACTTCCTTTCAGCACTGAAGCCTTTCACTAGTGATTTGGAGAGTTTGTTCACATTTCTTTCATGACCCAAGACTGAGAAAGTTTGACTTGTAAATAAATTATTGACATCCACTTATGGAGCAGTAGAATGGGAAGTGGAAATAAAATACACAAAGTTTCAGTGCCATGAGGCTATAGTCTACAGCTTGTTGATTTCTTTCAAGGTTCCAGTGTCATTCTCTCTCTGTATTGGCACATATATCTAAAACACTGGTGTGCCATCGCTGTGTGATAAAATGTATTTGGACCAGCCCTTTGCAGAGAGACTCACAGATTGTTATCCATGGTGAGTGAGCACCCAGCAGTGAGCTGACAAAAAACAATGTCTGTGGTGGATTTAGTGTTAGTCAATCACTAGGGTACTCATTAAAATGTACTTTTTCATTTCTTGTTGTGAGATAGGATTAGGAGAAAGGCAAAGCAGTTTCTTTCATCTTTAACATGCGTTTTTCACAGAAGTGTGCACAGCTTTCCAGTG
Organism: Peucedramus taeniatus; assembly: GCA_013400575.1. Lineage (NCBI taxonomy): Eukaryota > Metazoa > Chordata > Aves > Passeriformes > Fringillidae > Peucedramus > Peucedramus taeniatus. Next base: position 2,981 of record WBNO01008822.1, read on the forward strand.
GTTCAACACATTGTCAGTACCCAAAGCCAACCACCGACTGATTTTCTATCAGACATGGAGGAAACTGCCAGCAGCCTCTCCCAAAACATCACTTCCGTCATTTTCTAGTTTCAATCTCATATTCTATACTAAAAGAATAGCTAAAATACATTAACTTTTTAGCTAAAACTACTTTGGTTGTCATGGAAAAGAGATTGAAAAGAGAGGACAGAAGTTAACAACTCCCCAGGACTGGAATGCCTTCCCATTTTTCAGTTATGTCAACAGGAAATTCACAGGGTTAAAATAACATAAAGAAAACAAGTCAGAACAAACTCAGCTCCCCTACCCAAAAAGTTTCTTGTTCAACCATACAGAAATATTACACTGAGACATGAAAATCAGCTGGGCTTAAGGAGAGAATGTCTTTTCATGAATATCAGCTCCCAGGCATTACTGAATACTCTGAGATTAAGCAACCACTAGTCCCTTGGAGAGTCTCTTGAGTAGGATAACTAAATTTTTAAAAAAGAACACAGTCCTTCCAAAACTGAAACAAATCTGACCTGGCAAAAGAGACACAAGAACTGAAACTGTCCAAATTTTCCAAACTGAAAAGTTTCCTGAAGGCAGGAAGATGAGTACATACAACCACAAGTTTGGATGATTAAGAGGGAGGCTGTCAGACTACTTTCTGCATTAAGTCAATAAAGACAGGCCAAGAAGCAATGGACTAAGAGCAGAAGAGAGGAAACACACTGTCTTATGGAGTACCTGCCTCACTTTTTCCCTTCTCACAATGTCACCATTTTTATTGTGACACCTACAAAATTTAGGAAAGCATGGCTATATTCCACCTGTATTGCTGAGAAATGATGATTGGAAAACAAGTGTGTAAGTTTCTTGGAATGAAATCTTTATGGATCATTTTTAAACTTTTATCTTCAGTGCTTTTAGGGGATTACACTAGAAAGTTATTGTTGCTGATTTTACTGTTTTCTTGAAAGAGCTGTTGGTGGAAATTCAAAATTCCACAGGTGTTATGTTCAGGGATTTCTGTTTTCACTAAGGTAGATACTTTTATTCTGCCATCCTCTTCCATTTCAGTAAATTGTATTATTTGCATATTAATTGTGCAAATGAAATTTGCTCACTTGAAGGCTGGGAAAACATATTTTCCTAAGATTCACAGCAAGAATTTATACATTCATCCCTGTTCCTTCTGTTCGCCTATATTTGATGTATTTGCTCAGGGAACAGATACAGTATAGCAGTATATATGGCAAATGCCAGGCTGTAAGGAACAGAAAATAACCAAGTATGTAGAAGAAGAAAAGACGTTTTGGAAGAGGTTTGGTCTAAACCTCTTTTCAGTTACAGCAATGAAATTCCTTTCAACTTATTGGCAGATGAGGACCATATAGCAACTGAACAATTTAATACAAACACCTTTGGGGAAAAAAAATTATAGGTAACTGGCAAGTGAAGAATAGGCAATATCACTAAGTTGTACTATGTGAGCAATCATTAATTGCTCCATTTTAAAATAAACTCTTGTTTTCTCATTTTATGTGCTTCATGTATCTCCTCTGTGATTCCTATCACTGAGTACTCTTTTGTCTTTTCACAAACAAGAACTTTCATTGTTTTATCTAGGCACTCTGCGGTCTCATACTTATCACCCTGAACCAGACCTGAAAGTTCCTGAGAAGAAAATAATTTAAACATGTACATGGAGCACAAAAAATAAAGTGGAATTACTCTCTTGATCAACATTCAGTATGAATTCAAGTACTGTGTCAGATCAGACCTTTTCTGAATTCACACATTATTCAAAAAGTTTTAAGGGTGTCTTTTGAGTTGCCTACCTGGGATAGTTTGCCATTAAGAGTTTTAAAAGTTTACTTACAAGAGAAGAAACACAGTAGAAGACCTAGCTCACAGGAGCTGTGGATCTATGCTTGATCTCACTAAAATTCTGGGACAGCAGATGTGATAACAGGAGTATTAAGACAGGTTGGAAAACAGCATGAAAACATGTCCTCCCATTATCTAAGCTGACCATGCTACAGTGAGGTTAAGAGATGGAAACTGATGATTATGGTCTGATTTCTCCAAAAGAGCAGGAATTACCAGACTGTGTTCAAGCATGGGCTTTTATGAGTATACCTACAGAAATGTCTGCAAAACAGAACACACATTCCATTATTATTTTCAACCACCAAAAAACCCCAAAACCCAGGGACCAGAAGTCAGGTTCAATGGAACTGATGATACCACACAACACTCTCACCTGATTCCTATCTTTATTCATTCATGCATTGGACAGTGGGCTACAGAGCAAGCAATGGCAGTTTTCTGCAGTGTTTCAGGATGGTAGGAGCTATCTTGACCAGGTTACTTTTCTGCCTTGTGTATCAGTTTCACTTCCAAACTGAGGGCAGGCAGTAGCACTTGCTTAAAAGATCAGGAAGGAAAGGTAGGGAAGACAACATCAGCAACACAACTAAATAAATTCATGAGATTTCCTTTCAGATACATTATGGAAGATGTGATTGTGTTCATAGACAGTGAACTGAACCTGCTGCTCCTGCAAGTCCCTATTTGATCCCAGGCTTCCATCTACCTGTAAAGATTATAAAGGAAACCTTTTCATCTCCTAAGGTCATTGCTTGCAAAATTTATTTGGCAGCAAAGTTACATCTTTTAGCTAGCAATTAGACATCCATGGCTAAACTAAAGAGCAAAGGTTGCCTGGCTTAATCCCTACCCTCCAGCTTTGCAACACGGGGTGAATAAATGACGTAAGAACTGCACAAGCTTATGTTTATTTATAATACTACATACCTAGCAACTCTAACCTGGAGCAGTCCAGGGTGTAAGGATACGTTTTTATAATGCCTGTTTCTTCATTAAGATTTCATCATCCACCTACACTAAAAAGCTACTTCCTCTTCACTTTGTTATATCTGCTTTTACCCACTTCTGTTCTTGCATTATTTTTTTAATCTCCCATTCCTACTTTACATGCACTCTCAAATTTTAAACAAGCAAAATTTGTGCATTAGTGTGTCCTTTTCATCTATCATTTATGAATGACAGGTTCTTTGGTGCAGCTTAATGGTATGAGAGAGACATTATTTTAAACATTAAAGTGAAAACCATTTACAACTATGATAAGAGAGGTCTGTTGACATTAAACTTTAAAACATGCACAAGGTAAAGGCAAGTAGTTGCTCCCAACAGGTGAGAGTACTATGCATGCGCTTTGTAAGGGAGTTTGTTCAACACAAGAGCTGTCTCTTTGTTTTCTCTGTTTGACAACCTGTAGGATCTGGTGCTTCAAATAATGCATCTGATAATCAGCAGCCACCAGAGTTTGATGACTAAAAGGTATTTAGGGCACAGTGCAGAGGATTAATTTTTAAAAATTACCATTCTTTTGGAGGAAAATATTTCATTCCATTTACACTGGAAAGAAATAATAATAAATAAATAAATCTAATGAGTTAAAGCTTTCTTTTTACACTTTCTCCTCACATCTTTATCACTTTCACTTTGGACTATCACTTCCTTTACTATCCTCATCCATTAAAACTATTGCAATTCTGTTGTAAGATATTGGCTAACACTTATATTGCTATATTTTATTCCGTTCTGTTCAGCAGCAACTGCATTCTGAGAAGTATCAACATAGTTAGGAATAGTAAATAAATACATCTGTATTTTATATCATGTGTACTTGGACTGAGTACTGTTCCTAACAGTATTAGACACACTGATTGAACAGGGGGAAAAAAGGACCTTATAGAACTGCTTTCAACTGATTTTAGACCACAGGGAAAATGTAGCAGATCCCTCAGGGTAGAACCATTGCAAGCATGATACAGCTCAGACAACAGAGAGGATACATACAGAGATTAACTTTTTTCTAGTTACTTTGGAGTCATGCAACTCTCTCAACAACTTAAAAGAGGATGACAGAACCTTATTGATAAAGCAGACTTCCCACAGCAAGAACGAAAACATATATCTGGGGCATGGATGACAGATGAGAAAACTCTGATTTTATTGTAAATTTTAAAAAAGTTATTTTCATGTAATACTGTATTTTGGTTGCCTCTATTCATACAGCTGCTTTAATCAGCAGCAGTGAAACAAGTTGTGTGTTGCAGTCAACTTGCTTGGAGGGAAGGGATAATGGCATCCAGAGGGACCTTGACAGGCTTGAGATGTGGGCTGAAGCAAACCTCATGAAGTTCCACAAAGCAAAGTGCAAGGTCCTACACCTGGGTCACTGCAATTCCAGACACACCAATAGGTTGGGCAGAGAAGTGATTGAGAGCAGCCCTGGTAAGAAAGACCTGGGGGTGACAGGTGACAAAAAACTCCACATGAGCCAGCTGTGTGTGCTCATAGCTCAGAAAGCCAATCAAGTCCTGGGCTGTATCACAAGGAGCACAACCAGGAAGTAAAAGGAGGTGATTCTGCCCCTCTGCTCACATGTGATCCCCTTGGAGTGCTGTTAACAATTCTGGTGCCCCCAACATAAGAAAGACATAGAACTGTTGGAACAAATCCAGAGGAGAGCCATGGAGTTTGTAAGAGGACTGAAGCATCTCCCTTATGAACACAGGCTGAGAAAGCTGAGGCTGTTCACATGGAGATCTCATGGTAAATTTCCAGTATCTGAAGGGGTTCTACAAGAAATCTGGAGAGGGACTCCTGATCAGGAACTGTAGTGATAGGACAAGGAATAATAAGTACACATTGAAAGAGGGAAGATTAAGGTTAGATATAAGGAAGAAATTTTTCACTGGGAGGATGATAAGACAGTGGAACAGGTTGCCCAGGGAGGCTGGAGATGCCTCAACTTTGACAGGTCGGGGAAGACATTGAGCAACCTGGTCTAGGGGGAGGTGTTTCTGCCCATGGCAGGTGGGGTTGGGACTAGACGATTCTAAAGTCCATTCCAAACCCTTGATATTCTATGATTCTGTTATTCTATAGTTTGAAATCTCCAAGTGATCTGTGAGTAGATCACTGATGACAGAAAGTAGATCACTGATGACAGAAAAACCTAATGAGTCATTCAAGTGATTTGCACTACTGACCCATACAATGTAAGACCCAACCTCCAATATGTTTCTATAAAAAGGCAAATAGCCCTTAAATATCTCTCAAGCATTCAAAAACAATCCAGGTATTACTTTTCAATATTCATGAAGAGCAACATTTAATTTGAAAAAGAGATCACTCAGTTTAAAGAAAGAGATGGTATAAAACGTGAAAGAACGTGTTAGAAAAATTATGAACGCGACTTACCTTGTAGATTTTGCAATGGCAAAGTCATGATGCCTCCTGCTGCAGCTGCTGCTACCAGTCCTTGGATGTTGGTGAGATTTGCTGTAGGTAGAGTTAGGACAAGTCCTTGTTGGCCCCCCAGCTGCCCAGCCATGTTGAAAGGAATAAGGATTGGCTGATTCAGGGCTGGAGTGCCTCCTGGCATCACCCCTGCTACTGCTGAGGCTAACTGTTGGGCTGTCAGTAGTGGCTGTAAGAAACCACAGATACAAACCTATTTTAGTGTGTATAGCTCAGTATTACACACTTTCAACCTCCTGGCTTGCGATCTTTTCGTTCCATTACAGACAGGCACTGCTTCCAGTATCATTTTCACCAACACAGAAAAGTTTAACAAATATGACAGTCTGAAACTGCAAGCCTCAGTCAAACAGCATAGTAGCAATACCAGCTGAATCTAGACTCTAAAATTCATTACACATACACGAAAGATAATTTATGAGCAAAAGAAGACATAACTCAACTTAGTCTACAAGTACCTAAATGCCAACATTTCCCAAAAATTCCTGTTTGTACACTGATGGATAATAGCAGAAAACACTAGTGACAACTACCAGAAGCTTTGTGGACCAAGGCTGTCCTGGGAAATGGAAGAACCTTGAGTATCTTCATAGAGTATAGCTGAACTTGGATAAAATCATGAAGTGAGATGGGAAATATTTTAAAATCTTACAAAGTGCAATACTGCTATGTCTACACTCTGCTCTAAAGAAAATAAATATGTGGCATAAAAGATAATAAAATACTTTACTAATTCAGGAATTCTGACAGACATAACTGTCAGAGACAATAATTCTGCATTAAAATTGCAAAAGCTTTTTAATATTAAATTATTATATTAATTTCAGAAGTAATTTACATAAGAAATTAAACTATTTAAACATCCTAAATATGTAAAACTTCTTAGGTTTTACTCTAGAAAAGCATACAAAATCTAATCCTGCCAAACTTGACTTTTAAAATATACATGATACATACATGTTCCCTTTTGTACCAATGAATGCAGCCAAAGAGATTCATATTTTCTACATTACACACATCAAAGATGATCAATCAGTTATTTATTGTTCATCGAATTGCACATCTCAATTAGTTAAAAGGAAAGATACTGACCTGAGGCCCAACAGGGAATGCAGGATGGGACTGACTGGGTTGGTGCTGGTCTGCTGGGCTTGTATCAGGCAGCACTGTGTTTCCTCTGGCCTCTGAAATCCGGAGAACAGATTGACTTTAGTATCAAGCCTGGGGACTGCCACATTACCTTCTACTCTGATGTCACATAACATGAAGCTGAAAATGATATGTTAAAGTGCTTTATCAATAACACAAGCACTCAAATCGCTTATCAGCTGCATAAATTATGCTAACGTTCACTCAGACCAGCCAGTTCATTCAAAGAGTTACAGAAATCTGACAGCAGTGAAACTGAAGCTATCATCAACCCAGCTAATGTGGGTTGCATTATATGTCAATTTACATACAGTACATGAGCACTCCGTGTGTGTGGGAACTGCATTTTTTTATGCTTAGGTGAGCATCAGCCATTGCAATTTCTGAAAGCAAAAATTATCTGAAAAACAATCAAGTCACATCTACTTTCTATCTTAATAAAGTATTTTCTTCTGTCAGTTACTGAGGCAGCAAAGGCTCTACTATGCACAATAAAAAAGCACTATGAAAACGGGTATGCTTCCATATGACAGCTTGTTTTATAAATTGCATAAGGAGGATTAGCAAAATTCTGCAAAACCAAGGATTTCCAGCATTTATTGAGATGATCAATATCCAACAATCGAACCATATGCTGAGCACTAATGACTTGCTAAGCATAGAACACAGTCTAGCCCTACTGGATTTTGCTGAAGTCTGCAACACAGATTTGAAAGGGAGGAAGAAAAATAAAAACATCCTATCAATTGTAAGGAAGTAGCAAGACATTTTCAAAATACATCCCAATCCTCCGTTTCCTCTAGGTGAAGGGCTCAACTGATTCCCAACTTTTCAGTGGTGATGATTAGGCCGACATTGATTTTTGAGGTTGTAAGAATGACAGCAAGTATCAAATGTAGCTGCAAGAGTACTGCTGTCTCTTATAAAGAAAACCCTGGCAATGGCCTCAGGTTTCCTGGTTGGTACTATCTCTCCTGTTTTGGTTTTATTTTTTTTCTGATGAGTGGTTGAAATTCCATTCTGAGTAAACCTTAACAAGATGCTCTTTTCTAATGTTTGTCCTATGAATAGCAAGATAATTCAGAAATAGTTTCTTGGCACACCCTTGTGCTATAAGGAAAAAGGATATGATTCTGTCATAAATTTTAAAGAGGGTATTATCAGCTCATTTAAAACAAATTCTTTTATATATTCTCCAAGGGGAACAACTTATAAATAATGGAAATGTGGAAAAAAAAACACCTTCACCACATTAAGGTTCAAATAAAATTGACTGCTACATATTATTCAATTGACTTCCATTTCTACAGCAAGCTGTCAATCATAACAGCATTTTAGAATTGGATTAAACAATAAATGTGCAGAGTTATTATGCAGAAATCTGAAAATTTGATTAATTTGTAATATCTTTGTGTGGTCTCAAAAATTCAGAAATGGACATTGCTCCAGGAGTACTTACAAATGGTCTATTGAAATATCTGATTTGGAACTAATAAAAACATACAAACTTGCTGACATTTTATAAAGGGAATTCTACAGAAATATGTTTTCCACTTTAATGACCATTGTCATTTAATAATGAGAATAAGCTGACTTACTATAATCAGTGAGGATTCCAACAATTGCCTAGTAACATGCAAAAAGAGACACAGTCACTAAATTTTTTATCTGCAATTTACTCACTCAAGTTAAATAAAAAGAGAAAAATTTAACTAGATATGCAAGATTCAGTGAAAACTGTTTCTTTCAAATGCATAACAATCCTAGTGCTGATGCCACCCCTAAGACCAAAAACAGGGTTTCCCCATATGATTTCCTCCTATACAAAATAAAGTGCTATGTTACTAAACATAATTTTTCCTTTGGTAATTTCCACTTACTATTATGGTCTTTTTTTTTAATCTTCACAGCTGTATGTATAAAGTGATGTTAGATCCAAGGCTCAATAGCTATGATGATATCACTCCCCATTAAGATCAAATCTTATAAATCAATTTTGTTTATGAATTTTAAGGGCTGTGAATTTTATCTTTGCGTGGGATTTAATCAATATTAAAACAAGCTCCTGATAATCTGTCATATCATTAAATCATCCAATTAAATCTTTGGGAAAAGAACAAAACCAAAGTCATTAGAATTAGATTTTATTGCAATTTTTATATCTTGAGCTCTCAGAAAATATGTAAGAAGTTCTGAAGTAATATGCCTTTATTCCATGGTGCCCATCCAAAGAACCACTGATTTCTGGTACCTGTACTGTAAGGATTTTTCAATATTTGATCACACAATCTTTATGTAACACAAGTTGGTTATACCGGACCATTAAGACAAAATTAATTACACTGCTTTCCTTTTTCATTGTACTAATTGGAACCACTAAGGATTACATTCCTGTCCCACAGTTACTCACCACAAATGATTTTTTTTTTATTTCAGTGCTCAAATGCTCTGCCTGCTGCTCCTAATTCAGTTCCCATAGGATGCAGTAATCTCAGGAAAACAGCACACACTTTCATGCGGTCTTATATGGCATCCTATATGAAATTATCAATCCTGTATTCTCTGACTGAAATTCTCAGATCTCTTCTGCCCCTTCTCATCTACCAGCTATAACAGACACTTAAGAGTCAAGAAAATGTACAAGAAAATTTGCCTGCTGGGCTGGCATTAAATACTGTGAAGCAAGAATTTCAGGGTTAAGGTCTGTTGCATCATACAGTGACAGCATTTTTTCCTTGCTGTACGCTGCATTCACTGACACACATAGGTCAACGCTCTGAAGAAGGCAAGGCAGAGCACAAAACATCACTAGAAAGCTACTTTTTCTTTTCTGCCTTATATTGCTGACTGGGGGGATTCCAATGATTTCAGAGGAGTCAGGGATCTCTGTCTATTTCTGATTTCTCTACTATTTCTGCTTCCGAGATTCATTGCTATGAATTTGGAAAAATGCCTTCATTAAGATCAACTGTCCTAAACTGGCAGCACACAATCCCCTACACTGTTTCATGCCACTGTTTTACTGAGTTTATTTGGGAGTTGGTTAATTCCAGATGCTGGAATGACCTCTGCAGGTAAAATTATTCCTTTGTCTAAATTCCAGTCCTCACTAGTAAAAATGGACTGTCAAAATCTAGCCTAGATTTTCCACTTGTCTGATCCAGGCCTCCTGTTACCTCCTGTTGGGTTATTCTCCAACTTCGCTCAGCCTTCTGTCAGTGAGGGGTCTGTCAGCAAGGAGCCAGGACTTAGAACAACCCCTATGGAGTTGGGGAACTACCAGCAGTATCATCTCTGTTTGCAACTATGTTTTGCAGAAATTCTACTCTCATTACGACCCCAACTGCTGGTGCACAAGGGGCAGGGGGAAGACAGTAGCAGGGCTACTACTCTGAAGAGAGAGCCAATTCTCCTCAACACTGTTTGCCTAGGCAGGGCTCATAACTGAGTGCTGACAACACAATCTAAGTCAATGAGTTTGCTCAATAGTACCTTATGAACAGACAGGAGTGCCATTGCCATAGTACTGCCACAACTGTAGACAAGGCTTTAATTTTTAATAAGCAGTATTCATCATATGTGATTCATCATAAATTAATTATAAATTATATAATACATACCTCTCATCTCACCAAGGGACTGGAAGGGCATGACACAATAAAAAATTGAAGTGCCCTGTAAACACTGTAAAATAGCTTTCTTAAAATAAAACATTATTTAAAATAAGGCTAAGTAAAGCAAAGGCAACCTTCTTCTCCCCTTATCAAAATGAGAAAAAAATTCCACAAACCAAGCCAAAAGCCATGTTGTGCAATATCTGGTTCAGAAAAGAGAAAACAACAAGAGAAACATCAGAAGAAAAAAAAATCCACATCTCAAGGCCACCAAGCTTCATACAAAATTACAGCTATAAATGTACTGGTTATAAAAGGCTTTCCATAGTTTGCTTCCACTTTGTTTCTTACACATTTTCAACAACACAACAGGTAACTTAGTTCTTAGTGTCTCCCAGAGCCCTATGAAGGTGAGACTGCTCCAATCCCCCACTTTACAACTAACGGGGAAAAGAGACTCCAATATGGATTCTCAAATAGGCACAATTTAGCTGATCTCCTCAGCTCTAGATCCACTGTTCAGGAAGGCATGGGTCAAAACACAAAACTGCTCTGCAACTTCTTGGTTGCTCCAGAGGTACAGCAGTTCTCACAATGTGGACCTGCACGTGCTCCCCAGCACCCTCACTTGGATGCAATACCTGTCCCAGCTGCCCTTGTCTCACCTGGTCTCCGATGCTTGCAAGGAACCTGCAGCTGACTGAAAAATGGTACAGAACAACATCACAGCATGGAGTGCATTAAACTTGTACCCTGGCCCTTCTGTGCATGTGTGCTTGTGCCTGCTCAAAGGCATGATACACCCTGGCATCTCTTCTCTAACTCTGCACCAAAGCTCACTCAAAGTCAATGCTCATACCAAAGCATAGGACTAATCTCAGCAGATGACCTGGATATGAACAACTTCCTCATGATCTTCATGAATGAATTCAATATGTTTCATATTTGTATCAAAAACAGGGATATGCTGGACTACCTCTCCTTAGCATTCAATGCTTTGAAAAATAAGCTAGATCAAATTTAATAATACTAGATTTTCAGTGATCAAAAGAATATATAAATCCTTCTGAGATATAAGAAAATATTTCAAATGCATTAACATTAATAAAAGAACACATTTCAAACAACGGTTGATATTAAATCTTTAGCTAGTTCCACAATGTGACATTAAATTACTTGTATTTATCTCTCAATAATCATAGCAATAAGAAATCAAAAGTAGACTTTTTTCTTATTCACTGAGACAACTCACATTAAAGATACAGCTTTGAGAATTAAATCATTAAAGTAAAAATACTGCCTGTAAGAAAGAAGTTTTATATTTTTAAAACAAAAAAAAATAAACTAAACAATCTTAGCAAAACATTGCTACATTTAGATCATAATCAAGAGAAAAAAAACTTTTAAAGGAAATTGAATAGACCAATGAATATGATTCAAATTATCAGGTATGGTGTGTGGAAGTCCATCATCTCTGATTAAAGTAACTCAGCTCTTCACTAAATGAAGCCTTAACTCTCAGTAATTATGCCAAGAGCAATCTTGCTGAACAAAATTTAACAGCTGAAAGAAAAAGATTCAACTGATAATGAAAAAAATATAAGATTCCCTCTTCATTCTGCCACAAACCACCACATTTTGGCTCTTTATTTCACTATTTTCATTTTCCTGTTGCATCAGAGTTTGGACATGTCAGAAGGAAGCATGCACAAACTACCACATTGTAAAACCTTAGTAATCAGATTGTTACACAAAATTTCACAAATACACCTAAATTTTACAATACTTGCAGGTGACAAAATTGAGATTTTATGCTGATTCCATTTTACATTGGTATTTTCCTCTGGTTATCAGAGGAGATATTCCTGCTACCTCAGCAAAGAAAATCAATCTCATAAATTATATTTGAATAATGATTCTCTTACTGAAAGATATGAATTTAAGCTTAGACATTCCACATTTAGTTGGTTAGACAGTTAGAGACAACTGTCCAGACCATGACCGAGATGTGGCATAAAATTCACTCCTTTGGACTGTATAAAATTTCCCAAGGTATCAGGTTATCACACAAATGATTAAGCAATTAACCTTCTTCTGCTGACCTGTACTTCAGATTTTAATTTTTTATTTTTAGGCAGTAATTTCACCCTCACAAAGAAACACAAACAAGTGTGTAGAATTCTGGATGTGTGCAGAATTACTACTAGCACTTGCTAATTCTGAAACCTAATAAAATTGCAATGCTGATGTTATGATTTTACTATTCAATCACTTCAGCACAACATACAAATGCTGTGCAGATCTTTTACGATGCCAGATTGTGTCAATGTACATAGCTCTCATTCTTAATTTTCTCCTACCTACGTACAAAGCCCTTCTAGTTTACCTTTGAAAATGTTTGCAGTATGATAAGGGAATGGTATATTGATTTACTATACTGACATATATGTCAATGCAATATCCTACACAGAAGACTTAAAAATCCTGCATTGAAAATGCACTGAATTAGACAGCAGTATGAATAGAGCAGATTTGCTTTACTGAGTGTATCATTCAGTACTTAAGTAAGAAAACACCACAGTTTTATACTTATCTGAAATTGCCTCGCAGTTGCTACTGCAAAGCTACTAAAATCATCTGGAGAGCTCAAAGTCATTCTTCCAGCAGAGTATAGAATACTGTCTTTGCCTGGTCCCTGGAGATATTTCCTCCTAAAGGATCTTCTCCCACAAGGCACATGCAGTAGCTGAAATCACTGTCCTCATTATCCCTATGCACAGAGCTTGGTTTGTATTTATGCACCTGCATCCTTCTGGATTAGGACTGATAACATAAAAACTCCATGACTCTTTATAATGAAAATTAGACTATTAAAGTGATTCATATTACAGAGGACTACTTCTGGGCAGCCACAAGTTATAATTACCACCTAAAAAAAAAATCTACCATACCAAGGCACAAAATCACAAATAACTCAAAATCTCCAATCAGTTCTCCCAAGGGCCTTAAATTTTCTTCTTTCCCGTCTTTATTTTTGCTCCTCTTTCAGTGTCTCATCTTTTCCTTTTTCTCTTTACCATATGTGAACTTTTTTTCTTATTGGTGCCTATATGAATATTCCTCCACTTCAAATACCTCATGTGAAAGAAGTGTTGCTACTGCAGAAAAGGTGAAGGGATATAATTGCAAAAGTATGTTCTTCATTCAAAATAGACTCATTTTACTTTTCTTCACCGACTAAGTACAGTGCATAAAAATCCCTTGTTAGTGGTACATGCATTTTTTATGAATTGGACCCTTCATATTGAGAGTTCTAGTTCCTTTTACACTGTATGCATTACCACAAATATTAAGGCCACAAAGATCCTATCAGTCTCCAAATTCATGCAACATTTCATACTCACTGTTTGCTGTTAGTGCTGGTGAATGCAGTGATGATAAAGGTGGCTTACCAGAAGATGGACAGTTGAATGCATTATTATTTCATGTTGGGCAGCTGATCCCTAGCTAAGAAGGCCCGGAGGCTTCTCTAAATTAAACTTTCCTTTCTTTCCATCCCTGGAAGTTTACTAAATGCCAAAGAGTGAGCACATTAAAGAACATCTATTTTGGAACAACTGTTACAGTTTGCCATCTTTATAGCTATCTTAGATTTCTTTAGGAATTTTTACAGTGTTTACCTATGCATATTGGTTTTGTTCCTAATGGGGAAGAGGGCAAGCTTTCCTTCAAAAGCCCAACTTGCCAACACTCACCCTCCCCACCTGACTTCTGCACCCTTCACCCAAATAAGCCAGACTATGAAGATATCTTATAATGGTATATATTGCTGTTCGCCTGAGGAACCCTGAACAGTTACTTAATATGTGTTTGGCTGCTGGCACTACAGCCTACTGAAAGCTAGGCAATACATGTGGATGATCTCTGGTGCACAGTAATTCAGGCTTTTGGGTGGAAGAAAAGCACAGTATGTCTGACGTGTTTTGCTTTTTTACAAGTCACGTTGATAGACTGATTTCAACAGAGAGGGCACAGGTAGGCAGCCAGTGACAGTAATTCAACTCACAACTTTGACAAGGGACTGGAAAGAAAAAGCTGTAAGGTGGGAAGCAGAGGAACCTAGTATTTTATCAGTCCTATGAGAACCAGTTTAAAAATTCAAATCACACAGTTTGGTGAGAGGAGAATATCCAGTTAAGGAAGCAAGTATTCAATTAAATTTAGTAAAGGCACCTTTCAGTAGAGTCACTGTTCAGCAAAGTGTACCCCATAGTATATGTTAATTCCTACTGGAGTAACCTGACCAGCAAACATGGTAAAGCAACAGTGGTTTATCACCATTGCTACTGAGTTCACTGGTTTCACCCCTGTGGTGTCTTTAACAATTTTACACTCTCTGCTATGGTCTTTACATGACCCTGTGGGGCAGCTCTATCAAGTGCCTCATTACAGGTTGTTCAGCTGTTCAGACTTTATTGAGACTCTTGAAAGAGTCATCCCACAGAGTGGCAGAGTGTAGAAGTCCAGTTGAGATCCAGGAGGAAACCTTAACAGTGGCGGCAACTCTGTATGCAGGAGATCTCACACTCCTAGATCCAACTACATCACAAAACTGGTATGCCTTCATTATAAATCTATTTAACTGTGCACATATCTTCAGAAAAGTCCCAGCTACAAAAATAAAACAGTCTTTCAAAACAACTGGCACCATTTGGTATCTGCAGCAAGTTCTCATGATGTGGTTCAGCAGGGTGAGATATTATTTCAAAAGAAAATGTTGGGTGGAAGCTGCAGGAACTTATGGTATGCATGCCTCCAGATCTCATAAATCCTGAACTGAATTAACTTCCTTCTCTTTATTATTGTCTGAAATCGGTTGTAGCGGCTGTTTACAAATTTGCCAGGAGCTTTTGCCACTTTATATCTATGTTTTTAAAGTGCATTCAGTCTTATAATCAGGTCTTGCAAAGGAAATCAAGCCTTACCATCACTTAACCAAGTTTACACCACACACCAAGAGCTTTTGGTTTGTACCCCTCCCCCTTCAATCCTTCCCTCCTCCATAGATCAAAAGCTAAAAATACAAAAGGCAGCAAAAAGACTAGTAGCCAACATCATCATAGTGTCTGGTTTTGAGGAGCTATTTGCCAGTCATTGATAACAAACCACTGTGCAGCAGCCACTAAAATAGTCTTTTCTACACTAAAAATACCCCAAAATAGATGTCCATAGAAATAACCAAGTGGTTGACAAACATTTGGACACTGCTCCTGTAAGATTTTTATCTTGCCTTTATGTGACCCAAACTCCCACTGGATTATAAATGTGTTGGATTAGTTTCCTAGGAAAGGTTTAAGATTACAGCACAGGCTAAAAAAGTTTTACATGTAAGATGCATACATCCCAGGACAGCTGAATTTCATGAAAAGATCTCTTGGTTAGAAATGTTTTGTCATGATGAGACCTCTTTGTAACAACACGCCATGAAGGAAGCAAAAAAACAAAAAGAAACCATATGACTTAGCTTTGCCAAAATAGCAAGTGGTGGTCAACTTGATTCAAATAGGGCACTGTGACACATCCTAACAGGATTAAATTTTATGGAATAAAATGTTTCTAATCCACGTGAATGCTTGTCTTCATATATATTCATATGCCTCTATATATATAGATACATAATTTAAACAAATTAGTTTCCTATATCACTTTCATTTTTTATATTATTGTTCTGTTTATTTTTTCAGCATTACAGTAACTGAAAAATAACTACTGGTAAAAGATGCTATTAATTTAAGTGCATTCATAGTGTGTTATGCCACTAATAGACTTGGGTAACACCATTTCTTTATCCTTTTTGCAAAGCATTATTTTATTGTCCTCCTAATTTCCATGATTTTACTTCCACTTAAGGTCAAGTGAGGGCTTTGCAGAATTCTATTATATTACTGTCCTGTCATTATTCTAACTCTATTACACAACAACACAAAACCAGCATCAGCTTCCATTTGCCATATTACTTACTTTGAGGATTATGTCAGATCTCAGACTATGCGTACATGCCTACTAAACATAATTTGGAGCTGGGCAAAAAGTAATGACTGATTCCTTCTAAAAATGCTTTTAAAGGAAAGATTCTGAAACTATTCTGACAGAGCTTTGGCATCTGACTTAGACCCATCCAGCCCTTTAGAAGAACCCAGCTATATTTACAAAATATAAAGATAACATTTAAAGGTACATATAGACAAACAGATTTTAACTTCTTTTTCCATACTCCCAAATAACCTGACATTGGTGTGGAAGCCGCACGGTTATACTCATATGGTGCTCTACAACTGCAAGCTGTGTGCCTCTCTAACACAGCTTCTCTGTCCAGAGAAGCTGTCTTATGAAGATAGCCAGGACTGGTTTGAAATAGCCAACATGTCCACTGTCTGTTCCTCAGAGCTGTCATAAAGGAAAAAAATCAGGTGTTAATCTGCCAAAAGGAAGACTTAGGCTCACGCCCAATCATTTTCTGTGGGACCTTCACCAGCTCTTTTCATCCCACATGCAGAGTGTTGTTGGACTGTCAGAGCATAGAGAAATCCTGGACCAAAAGAGCATGTCAGTTGGAGCAGCAAGTATTGCCAGCATGCTGCTTCCTCCAGTCATAGAAAGCAGGATGCAATAATTTGTATTTCAGTCATTGTGAAGAAAACAGCTTGTATGTGCTAATGTGTACCTTGGACATGTATTGTTACAATAGCAGGGGTTTTACTTAATGTTATTCTAATGACTTTCCTCCAAAGAGCATTTGTGGATACCACAACTCCCTAAGTGGTAACAATGGATAAACATCGGCTTGAGAAATGCAGGTCTATATTATTTATGAAACTGCAATTCTCCTGTAAATAACCCAGCTGTTTAAATAATATGTATCTATGTAATTGACTCTTCTGTATACAAATAAATAAGGCTTTATTGTAATGTCAGAAGTTAACAAACCAGTCAATAAAATCAATAACTCACTTTGTCTTGCTTATATATCTAACTTTTCTCTACCTATCTTTCCTATGTTGTCTGTTTGCTGTGGTTACATATTAACACTCTGAAGGATATAGCTCTTGTGATACCGTTCAGTAAATAGTGATCGGAAGACTGAAAAAACACCACCTTAGTGATTTGATACTCATCCTATTTATTGTGTACTGTAACATATATCTCACTGATATAAATCAGGGAGAAAGAAACTGTCTTGATCTATACATCAGAGTACTATAGATTTTGAATGTGAATGATTGTATTAATGTCTAAGTAAATTAGGTTCATATTGATACATTTAGCTAAAAGTTCTCCAGGCCTGAATTGCATTATCATATAACCATTTTCAAAACAGCACTGCCAGATTATACCACTGAGCTGCTTATTCCTGTGTGGTTAAGGTTGTGTCAGCACTTCCATTATGCTTCACATTTTTAAAATATTTATAACTTGGCTGTAAAATTTGCTTTGGCTTGAAACTTGGTGAACCAGAAGTACAATTCTTCTACAAATCTTTATTTAAGAAAGTTATCCATTCTATTTCAGTCAGTGTTTCCTTTAGCTGGGTTCTGCCAGATTATGAGCCAAGGTCAAGGTTTATGAGTCTGGCTGTTTTATTTTTTTTAATGAAAAGCAGATCAGGTTTCTTTCTTTAAAGAAAAAAATTATATGAAAGGACTGAGAAACAAAGTTTGATTTTGTAATGTGATTAGGTCCCCAGCTCAAAAATCCCTTGTTTTTAGTATTTCGAAGAAGAAGAAAAATTAACAGCAAAACTGCTGCAATGTAAAAAGTAGCCGTGGGGCAAATGCACTAAATTTTGTTCCACTAATCACATTTTCTTGTGGGTTTTCATCTGGGATCTAGCATACCTCCTAAACAGTGTAAAATTGGGAGGGCTCCAAATGAGCCATTCTCATCTATCAGGAATACAAACATGCTCACAAAAGCTATCTTATTATGTATGCTCCATACAGGCTCCTTATTCAAAAATATTTCAACAGATGTCATGCTGGATAAATATAATGGCTCATCTGAGGCTTAGAAACACTTTACGCACAGCAGAAACAAATTTGGGCAGCATTTTTCAAATTGAGTTACGTCCTTAATGCACACCCACAAGCTTACTTAGACTTATAGATACAATATCTTTTTCTTTCATTCTCCTTAGCTAGCTGAGCACATGCTCTGTTATCAACAAAAATTTTTCTGGTCTGATACTGCTCTCTTGGTTCTCTACTGAAATATATCCTAACTCTTCATTTGGCTTCTGGATGAGATTTCTATGAAGCATTGGATGCAGGACAAATGCAAAAACCCTTTCTGCATGGCTCCAGCAGCCTATAGATTACCTGCAGAGAAATACAGGAGGTGCATGTTTTACAACAGTATCCTCTGAATCCTTTCTTTTTGAAAAATGACCACAGACGAGGTTTGACCAAAACAGCAGAGAGTAGCAATACATTCCTACTCTTAATCTACACTTGCGAGCATTCTACTGAAACAAACTTGAGCATGAAGCACTAATGACACTTCTTTATGCTTCTGGACAAGACACCCCAGTGGATAGAAGTGTGGTACTACTCTGAGAGGTTGCAAGGCTGCAAGGCTTCTCAAGGCTTCATAAGAATTTAAATATTTTCTTTTAGTTTACACAATTTCGTTTGGTATTGAAAAACCTGGCTTGGCAGCTGCACAGCTGCAAGTAGATAGTTAATACCAAGTGATATCTATTGTGAACAGCATGAAAATTCCTTTCATGGCAGTTACTTTCTTCTCCATAAGTTTCATTTGATGTCATATAGCAACACTAAGACAAATTGTGGCAGTAAGATACAGGCCAGTTGTTTTGTACTAAAGAAAGTTTCCTCAAAGTATTCTGACTTTTACAAAATTTGAGATGTTAAGCACACGGTTATATGACAGTGCATGTGTCCTGATCTTTCAGAATGGCATAACGGTTGTGTTGTGCCATGTGCTGGGGCTGAACGTTATCACAGTTGTCTGCAAGCAGGAATGTTGTGTGCTCTCAGGGGAGCCTGCACTGTAGCTGGAGTCTCAAAGAAAAGTCCTTACCCATACTTCCATGCTGGGACACCTTAGCAGCAACTCTGGCAGTTTGCTGTTCTGAAACACCAGCAGGCTAAGCAGGAGAGTGCTGCGGTGCTGCTCTGCAGCTGTGAAGTGCCAGGCATGGGATCAAGCAGCACAAATATCAGTTCTCCTAAGCCACATGCAGCAGACTTAAAAGTCAGATGGAGAACAACATGGTGAATGTGAGTTCATCTAGCAAAATGCCAGTCAGTGCTTGCTGGTTTTAGTAGGCATTGATGTTTCTGCATCAGGCTTCCTAGGGATAACTCCCCAAAATATTGGGCCACCATCAAGTTAGGCAGAGTCACAGCTGACTTGTTTGAGCATGTTGTACACTGTACCTGCAGAAGCAGGGCCCACCCTTTGGAGAGTGAAGGCATGGCACTGGCAACCTACAACATCGGGCAGGATGAGGAGTGTGCCCCTCTTTTTGAGCTCCAGGCATCAAAATAATTTAATATCAGCACTTCAGACTGACCCACTATGGGAGACACGACTCAGGGAGTAGAAAAAAGAAGTGGTTTAGTCACTGCAAAGAATACTGACATTTATGTCTCGTATCTAGGTAAAGGGTGTGCTGTTTTAACTTTCATTTATTTCCTTTTGAAGTACAGAGCTCTAAAGGCTTTGCTTCTCTTTCCTGCTCTGTTTCCCCCTTTTCTGTGCTGTTTTCCTCCTCTTTGGGAAGATCCTTGTACAAAACCCTTGAAAGAGTGGCTTCAAGAATACTAAAACTATATGGGTTAATTGCTTATGCTTTTAAATGCAGGGTGGCTCTTAGGAAAAAAAAATCTGAAATGCAGAATATAAGGCAATTTTAAACACTAATTCTTTTCTCTGATAATTCTCTGCCTTTGTATTTGGAATAAAAAGATATTGTGCATTAAAATGGGAACAGTGGAGGAAGTCAGAATAGACGGTGACACATCCTGCTGATAACACAAGGGGTTAAAACACATCAGGGCATCCTGCAGGCTGAACGCTCTATACAATTCACCCTCTCATGCTGTAACAGCAAGTAGAATTTCCTCATTTGGAACAGCTCATCTTCCATGAGTACTTTCCTACCCTGCAAAGCCAAATATTTTCAAACCCAATATCATATTCACACTCTACTCTTCTACTAACCAACAACATAAATACCTAAATATTTCAGAACTATAATATAATGCAATAAGATTCAGCATAATAACATCCATCAGAAAGGACAACTTAAAAGAAAAGCATTGCATTTACTATATGAAACGATATATAATGATCATTGCAGAGGAATGGATCAATCTTTCTCCAGTGGAACAACTGCATAAGCATTTAAAACAACAATAACTACAAGCTCTGCTGAGGTACTTTTCTTCCTAGTGTCATCTCATTTTATTGCCTCTGAGCAAGGCTGAAAGTCATGCTGAAAAAAGATCCAGAGAGAGCTTTCTCTCTCTGCACCAATCCCTGAAAGTCTTGATTTTACTACTAATTCTTTATTGACTAGCAAATTTCAGTTGTAACACATTCAGTTTAATTACAACCACCACAAATCCTGGATTTTATGGGTTTGGGGATTAAGAGCAAACCCTGGGGCAAAACAATATGTACATAATTTGCATTTGAAAATAAATCTTTTTGTTTCAAAATTCTTTTGCCATTTTAATTTTATACAATTAATGGGAATAATGCAGGTAATTAAGTGTTGTCATAATTCTCCTGTTTTAATATACCTTTATATTGTAAAGATTTAATTTATGAAAGAGAAGGGAAGAGAGAGGAGAGGAGAGGAGAGGAGAGGAGAGGAGAGGAGAGAAGAGAAGAGAAGAGAAGAGAAGAGAAGAGAAGAGAAGAGAAGAGAAGAGAAGAGAAGAGAAGAGAAGAGAAGAGAAGAGAAGAGAAGAGAAGAGAAGAGAAGAGAAGAGCCAGAACTGAGGGTTTGTATTGGAAGCCAGATCTCACTGAATTGCTCTCCACCAAAAACCAAATAGAATTTTCCACCATATTTCTACCCCACAGTTTAACAGACAACTTGCTGAATTCAAACAACTCTCTGTTTCTTTAATATGTGCCAGTTTGGTGTTATTCTCCAGGAGTATGCTTGAAAGTGTCAAAATGTCAGTACAGCAGTGCCATATACCAAGACATTTATCAGAGCATGCTTAATCAGCTCTCAGTCCTCATGTACCACAGGCTTTTGGTTTCTGAATCCCCAGAATTTTCTGGAGCAGATGTGGATTCATTTATACAATCTCATGCTAAGTATAATAAGTTGTTTTTCATGGGTCCTCAGGCTCACAAACTGGAAGGTAACACCCCTTTCCTACCTCCTTTAGAAAATTCACAGGTTCTGGGTCCATTTCTTTTCCTGAACTTATTTGAAAGATTTTACTGATGATGGAACACAAAAATACTGGGCATTACTACTGTAATGCCAATGAACATAAAGAAATTATCACTCTCTTTTAATAAATGACAAGAAATACCAATGATGTGGTAATAGCAGCTGACAGCATTATTAGCATGAGATTTTTTTCTTCTCTATTATCTTAAGGAACAATTTCCCAGAGATAATAAAGGCCAGGAGTGAATTCACATCCCAAACTAAGTAGTCAAACACAACCCACATTCAGGAGTTTTGAAAAGGACTCATTTATCTGACAGACATGTACAGTCTTCTCCTTCCCACGTGCTACTGCAAACACCTGAGAACACACCAGTAATGACAGCCGTCATCTTTCCAACTAACAAGGACTGTTTTAAACAGCCCAGCTCCACAGTCAGTTTTGTATCAAACTCCTATCCTCTACAGTTTAGACAAGAGCAGTGAATACTGAACAGGGGGATGCACCAAAGCAATCCTTTGGCAAGGATTTTCCCTAGTCCATGCCCTTATCTGGCAGGACTGTAGCAATGCTCCCAGGTGATAGAGGGAATTTTTTAGATCTCATTGTCACCACAGTAAGTAAACTTCAACAGTGCAAAATGCTTAAGCATCACTACCATCCCTTAGGCTCAAAAGCTTCTACAAAACTACTTTGCATGGCCTTTTCCTTAAATTAATTTCTTTGGCATTCACTACCATTTATACAGACTCACAACTGTTTGAGCCAATCCCTGTGTCACCAGGCAACCATCTACTTTCACCAGAAAGTTCATCACTCTGTCAAGATGTAAGGGTCCATTTGCACAGCAGACCCAAGATTGCTGGGTCTGGATACCCTTAGAGTCATAGGTTTAAATTATTTTCTGCCCAAGAAGTCATGAATAAAAATGACAAAACCCAACATTTATTAGAACAAATATGATTAGTAAAATATGATTATAGCTGTTAGTCATTTCAGCAGCAATGATGGTGCTCAGCGAAGATTTTCCAGTCATTTGCTTACTATGGCCTAAATTCTTTGAGAACTTTATGCAGCTGTTTCACAGCTGTAAACAGTACATAATTATTACCTGACTATATCAGTCTGTATTACAGAATAGGCAAAAAAACCCCTCCTACAACTAGTTTTTCTCTCATTGAAATTCCCAGTAAATATTTGAGGTTTTCTATTTTTTTTCTTTTTTAAAGGCTGAGAACAGGGGTAAGAGATTTCTTCCCAAATTTACATCTACTTGGCCAGATTCTGCCCTCTAACATTCATGCAGTTCAGCTGAATACAGAAGAGTTCTAGTGGGTCACTCAAAAAGATTAATCCTGTGAAGATCTAACTGTCCTCCAGGTCTGCTGGGTGTTTATATATGTCATCTTGACACACCTTATATTAGGCAGGCATGAATCAACATCTTTTAGTGACCAATTTTAAGTGCACACATTTCTGTTTCATTTCAGTATAACCAGTCACACTGCAACATGTAAAGGAACAGGGATTCAGCTAAACAAAACCCCTTCTAAATGCATGCTTTTGTACTTAAACATCATGTCTTCTGCAAAGAACATGAAGTACAACAGCATTTATTTATGCATGTGTTTATGCATCTACTACATCATGATGTGGCACCCCTTTCATTGCAATGCTTCAGATGGGGTGACCATTAACAGCTGGTAGGGAGAACACAAGAAAAATATTATTAGCAGGATGGGCTCCCTAATCTGGGTCACCATATGAGTTCAGTGCAGAGGGCAGAGCAGGGTCAGTGTAGAATGGGGGGAGCTTAAACAGCTCAACTTCAGCTTGAACTGAAGGTGTTAATGGCTGCTTCAGAAAGCCTTCATCTTTGGGCATCTACTCCTGTGAACGGTTCAAACACATAAAGTGACTTATAGTATATTGGACCAGTTATTCCTCTGATCCTGACCCCAAAACTCAATCCTGTGACTGTGCCCTGTTAGAAAGAACTGGGAAACCTTGTTTTCAAATTTTTGGAGAGGCACCATTTAATACAGTTGAAACACCACTGTCCAACATCTTTGGTTTCTCATATATTCATTCCAGAAAGTAGGACAGCTTGAATAAGTGTCAAAAACTACTCTTCTTGTGGACTATTGCTTGCTTCCAAATCGCACAGCAATTTGTACAGAGGGAATGACTGACTTCTCACATGGAGGAGAGCATGCTTTGCACTAACAGCAAGCAGAGTTGGTATATTCAGACACACAAAAACATGGATTACTCAGGCTGGCAGCATGAAATAATGAGCTTGGAAATTAACCTGGCAGCAGGCCAGGAGATAAGATCCAGGGTAGCACTTTGTATACTAAACCATGTCTGAACTGATGCTCAAAATAACAGACTCCCTGCAGTCCTCCCTGGCCCTCTGTTTGTTGTCATGTTGCTCAACTTCATGTTGGTCAACGCATTCACTATTCTCAGTTTGGATTCCCAGGGAAGTTTTCCTGGTTCTGAGTGTTTAACAATTTTTAGACTCGTCAAACTCAACTCTGATGATTAAAAATGATTGAATAAATGAATGAATGAATAAATGAATTAATTAATTATTACCAAAGGATCTAGATGATTTAATATATGCCTTTTTTGTCAAATTGCAGTTTTGATCCTGAATTAGATATGTCTACTCTGCAAAGGGAAATTGCCCTCTCTAGAGATTTGCTCCATCCTGGTAGCCAGGGATTCTCTATATGGGCAGTGAACTTACTTTTACATGGTGTGACACAAACTTAACTGATTTCAATAAAAGGAGATCAATTGATTTCCATAGGTTGGATATAGCATGTCAACATCATGACACCATCTAATAAAGACAAGGAGGAACATTTGAAAACACTGCTGTTTGCCAAGGTGCCAGAAAATGCTGAACCACTGTCTTTGTCTCTTCCAAGAGGGATGTGAATCCCACATCTGACTTAAATATTTCTTTAGACATGGTCTCATCATCCTTGGAACCCAGCAAATCTCTCTTATCATAAATTTATCATGCATTTTAAAGTGTCTTGTTTGTCAGATCTGTACCAGGCACTAGCAGACAATTCAAATGAGAGAAACCACCACTGTTTACATGCAATCAAGATAGCATGAAGAAGATAATGAATATACATTTATTCACCAACATTAGCTACAGTGAGAATAACTCAACAAAGTAACTCATGTGATTGGCATTATCAAACTGTACAGATCCCTTTTGCCACACTACTATATGTACAACACCATTCTGTGACATTCTGTTTGGAAAATTTATTGTGATTTCTGTTGCATGCCTGAGCTGATGGGAATTGGTACTCATGTCTTCTGAAGGCAAAAATCCATGGCTGTCTTTTCCTCCCTCTGCCTTCTTCCCCAAATCTCCCTCAAATGTCTTGCCAACAGCAGGAGGCAGTTATTGTTTGTGAAGTTTTCAGGGACAATTAATCTTGCAAATCTAGTTAATCACTGAAAACCCACTTCCTGAGTGTTGAAAGTCCTCCTGTTAGATAGTAATAGCCTAGTTCTAGCTATGATCAGGGAAATAAAAGGACACAAACCCTTATTTTTCTTTGTCTATGTAAGAACTGCGGAAATTCCTCATAGATTTTTCGTGGCACTCATATTTAGACTCAACCATTTGTCTTATTCCCAAGAGAAGCCCGGCAAAGTTTGAACAGAAGAAAGGTAAGTACATATAGCAGAACTGTTTCCTCTCTTTTATCTTTCATATATATGTTTCTCCCACCCTGTAATCTACATTAAAAAAGAGGAAAAAAAAGAAAGCAAAAAAATGGGGTTCATAAACATTTTGGAAGTCTAAAAGCTCTGCAGTCAGAGTAAGATACAGTTCATATCCAACTTATTTTCCAAAGACTTTCCAAGACTCTAGTAACCTGAAACAACAGAAAAGTTTATCTGCCTGCATCTAATTGTTTAGACCAGTAAAAAGGAGAAGACAAGATGTCCCCCATCTACTTCAATGATGGAAAAACTCAGGCACAGGTAGTAGATTGACTGTGATCTTGCCCAAGATTGACCTGTCCAAGACGATACCACAAATCCATGCCAGAATTGGAACTAATCTTTCCTCTGGAGCTGTTTTGTGTCCAGACCTGGGCTCAAATGAAAGGAAAAATCAACCACAAAACAACAATAAATGTTTTTGGTGCCTGGAAAGGTAGAAAACTGTGGGGGCAAAAAGTTGCGCTTTTATGCAACCATTAGGTGAAAGAACTGTTGTGTGCTACAGCCACATGAGATAAATGCAAGCATTCTTCCCAAGAACCTAAAGAATTTCAAGCTGCAAAAACTCAAAAATTCCACACAAAGTGATGATAAACTGCAAATAAGACAATTTTAGGCTTTTCAAAAGTAATTATATTTATAGTGTATTCCGAAAGAGTTAAGTGTAACATGTAGTAAAAGACATCTTTATAAGTTTTAAGTTAAAAGCAATCTTTATAAGTTTTTGAGTTCTCTCTGTGTTGCCCCTGTTTCTCCCCTCAGGAGATGTGAGATGCCTCTCTTCTTTAGCAAAAGAGCAATGACTGGATTCACATTCTTTTCACTTTATCCTCTCTCTGTATCATCCAGTGAAGTACATGAAGCACTCTGATCAGTAGACAAGACCGTTCTGTCATCCAAGGTATTTGTTAAGATTCTGTATTTAAATATGCATTGTTTGCAACAAAGGAATAAAGCATTGAGAGGTTACTAGAAAATAAATGCAGCTATAAATTAATTTCTGTAATTACTATTCATTAATATTTAATATATTTATATAAAGGATAAATCTTCTTGATTCCCAAGGCATCCTGCATTTAATAATGTGGAAATAGCTTATCTCCTTCCTGTTTTTGAGACTGGAGTTGTAATAACTAGTAATGTTAAATGCATTTTTAGATCAATAACAAATAAATACATAAACACTTCCCTTCAGAATGCTCTTGATGTTATTCACAAAATTAAAAAAAATAACTGCAGAATGCCAAGGGACTTCATAACCATTTCATTACTACCATCCTAATTGCATGTGGTGGAACTGCATAATCAGTTTATTGAAATTGAAATCTTTGGAACTGATTTTCCCTACAGACACTAACAATAGGCATCCTGTGCAATAACACAGTACTTAATGTAATATAAACATTATATGCACTAAGCTTTAAACATCCCTTGGCTTCACCTGCTGGAATTGGACATTTTTAACACTCTTGTGTTCTGCCACTGTATTGAATCAAATATCTAATTTACAGACTGCAAAATACAATATTCCCATATTACAATAAAGAAAGGAAGATACATTCAGAAAACAGACACACACACACAATTGGTATAAGGATAAGCAAGACTATATTTAATAAAGTGGAAATAAAGCAGACCCTTCTAGAAATCTGAATGGATTTTCATGCACAATATAAAAGAAATTGCTTCTGCTTCCCACTGTGTCTCGGTGCTTCTGCAAATAACTAGGCTGATACCATAGACCCGATCCAACCTACTCCTACTTTACAAGGGGACTTTACTCTTGTGAATAGGTCCATTCATACAAACAAAAGTATTTTTCATCCAGTGCATACCCAGTCCATATCAGTATGATTTCTCTTTAACAAAGAGGTTCATATTTTAGTTTGCAGGATTGACATGGTAGCAATTAATGATATGACTAATAAACATCCATCTGCACATTTTCAAGTCGATATTCAATCAACATAAAGAAATCAAAACCAAGAAAAATGTCTACCTTTATTTGTTCTCATTTTCAACAGCAAATCTAAAAAATGCTACAGTTTTATTATTATTAACAATAAATTGTTAATAATAGTATTTCAAAGTTTTTTTTCCTTTTTAAAAATCAAGAAAAGTTTGGCATGGTGGGAGAGGGCAAACCCTGGTTGATGGGTTTTGAAAAGATCTTTGTTTAGGGGCATCAAACAGCATATTTGGAAAAGTCTTTACCAAACATGAGTTCAGTATCTCAATTAAAGAGGATCTGAAATAATTTCTAGTATCAAAAAAGGAATGGAGAAAGTTGTTTCTTCTTCTCTGTAGTTCTATCACCATGTGCCAACAACAGCATGTCCATGTCTTAAAATGTGTCTCTCAGTAATCTCATTTTCATAAAGTTTTATAAGACATCAAAAACAAAAATTAAGATTAGGGCTATTAGATATTGTGATTTTTCAGTTCCCTTGTAGCCTTCCCCTACATTCAGCACTGATGGTGCCTTATACTGTGGTGTCAAAATCAGCTCAGGACTTCACAACCAAAGCCAGCCATCAGAAGTACCAGCTCTGCTTCAGGACAGGGGACTCCAGAGTAGAGCACAGAACTTTGCAACATTACTTTAAAATTTAAAGAACATAACAGCTTTGCCAAGCTGTGTAAGGCATCAAAGAGATCATTTGGAGACAGGTTCATCCTTGAAAAAAGCCTCACAACAACTTGCTTCTACCAAGTGGACATCACATCACAGGCCAAGATGATGTCTGGTTAGTGTCCTAAGAAATGCAATGACATAATAAATTGAAGATCATTTTAAACATAGGAAGCCCAGTCCTACCTCACTCCGTATTTTCTGGTGTCAGCAAAACCTATGAGATATAGCATGATCATTTTGGGAAGAGGAGGAGGAAAGAGACTTGACAAGAGTGGCTGCAGAGGGCATGAGATGGCACAATGTCTTGCCCTTGGTGTGCTTCTTTGATTGAGTAAACCTCAGTCTGGCAAAGCACTTGAAAAACATAAACTCCCTATGACAGAAGAGCTTGGCATGGTAAGCGGAAAGACTCCCACTGATTTGAAAGATGATTGCTGGACAAGGACTTTTTGGCTATATGTGAAGCACTAGTTCATGACAAAAATATTTACCTGCCACCTTTAAAAAATTAGCACACTAAAAATAATCAGAAATGTAAAAATAAGGGGAAAATGCAGTTAACCATATTTAACTACACTTTCTCCTCAATAGGTCCATACCCAGCTAAAACATGAACAGTGGGGAAGCACTGCACATTTGCACCAGCTGAAAATTCTCTTAAAACAATCCAAGAAAGAAGCAAACTAAAATGCATGTGACAATCAAAATATCAGAAGACAACAACACATTAATGCAATCTTAAAGCAAAAGGAATATATTTTGTTGCTCAATACAAACCATTGGAAGAAGCTGGGTGCTTTAAACAAGTCTTATGCAATAGATCTTTTATTATTAAATATTTTTAAAAAATATTTTTGTACTACATATGTATGTGTATATATATATATATATTTACCCACTCCTTTCCTTTTTTGTGTAGAACTATCCTTAGATCACCTCACATAAATACAAGGCATACTTGCCTACACAAGTAAAAATACAATTTCCCTCCTTCTTCCTTTAGTATTAGTTTATTCTTCAGCATCATTCTGAATGATAAAGAATTACAAAATAAATACTCCTCTGAAAGTCAGTCCCCCTCCACTGTCTCATCTTTAAGCAAAATTTTGCATCTGAAATTTGCAGTAGTAAGGGTAAGTTGAAGACCTTAAAATACATCAATAGTTTGTTTTAAATACCTATTTACATTCTTTTTACATTCATTTACATCAGTCACCTCAAGAACATGAAACATTTGCAGGATCAAAACAGATTCAATAAATAAATTGATGATGGAGTTGCAGTTATATTACTTGAATAATTTTTCTACCATCTGATAAATACAGAAAAGGGCTGAGTAGCAACTCTGTCTCCTTTTATTTTGGTGTATCCATCATTTTCCACCCCATCTTTTAAAAGCTAATGTAAAATAGATCCATATCTGGGGTGGGAAGAGAAAATATTTTCAGAATTTCATCACAAATAAATGCATTTTCAATATACATGTTCTGGATGGATGAGATGCAGAGAAAGAATATTTAGCATAAGGAGAATCACGTCTATCACTAACATAAAGAGGTGAAACGCACGTGGGTTGATTTTGCCATGGCATGGAATGAAATTCTTATCAAATAGCACTGCACTCTCTTTTGTCATTGAAAAATTAGCATTTAGTATTACATGCAGCTTTCAGGAAAGAATCTGCAATATTTTTCTGCACATATGCTATACACCCTGCTAGCAAAGTATGGAAGTATGGACTCAAAGAGCTTGGAGAAGGGGCAAGCAGCAGACACATAACCCTGGTTTAGGGGCATGATGAATTGTGTATTCAACTGCAGACTGAAAGTACACAAACGTGAGCTTGGAAAAGAAAGTCTTAGACCTATTTGCTATGAAACAAACAGGCAAGTGGCTCCTGTTGAGGAATACCAGCTTGTCATGGAGGCAGCCACAGAAGGAAGTCACCCCCAAAAGAGTATCTGTTTGGCTGATGGGAACAAATCAAATCAGAACCCAACACAAAAAGGCAAAAGAGCTTCTTCTCTTCAGCTCCTCTTTTCCCAGGAGCACAATGAGACACGTAGTAATGCTTTCTGACTCACCACAGATTCAGTAAATGCAACTCCCAAGGGAAGCTTGAACTAGATTGGGTTTGGAGCTTGGCAGCAGAATTGCTAAATAGAACCAACAGCATGCTTTAAATAAAAGCAGTGGTGTATTAATAACCCCTGTGCAAGACCTGTTTACCTGTCCGATTTCTTAATATTTCTTTCTCTCTCACTTCCTCTCACCCTCAAACAGAAAAAGGATATTTGAAGGTGGAAGGCAAACCTGAGACTACCAGACTTCAGAAGCTCATAAAACGTGTAAGAGTTCTATGGCTACTACTTTGGCTTGCAATAGCATCACTTTCTATCAAGGCTTGGTTAAGCCCCGTGCTAGCATAGACCTGGGTCTTTAGTGATAGATTTGTACCCAAAAATGGTAAATAGCAGGGCAAGCAGGTTATTCATAATACCGTAAGAAGATTTTAAGTGAGAATACGAAAGCAAACAGGTCCTTCCCATTACTACCGAGCTTGAACTAATTTCCAACAAGGCCAGGTAGAGAAGCTCTAGGAACACAGAAGAGATGTCTCTAGGAACAGTATCAAACCCCACATGTCATAAGCTCAAAAGCATACTTTACTTGAGAAACACTTTCTTGAGACTAATGCAATCCAGACACATCAAGGAAAACTATAGCTTTTCAGAGCTGCAAAGCAAAGCTGGTTCATAATAATATTTTCCTCTGGAAGCCTTTAATATAAATTTCTTTCAGTATGGTACACTCTGTATTTCCTTTGTAGGCTCAGTTCTCCTTTGTATCCTTCTTAGTAAGCATGCCCAAATTGTCAGAGAGAGTGCCAGCACTAAGGCAGGAAAAGTCACTAAAACTTCTTACTAATATCTATTGTCATGATGTACACCTACAAGACTTGTTTTTCATATTCACTCTCTCTCCTACAAAAAACCCAAAGAAGGAGAGAGGAAACTTGGATCAGGACTTATGCATGGGAAACTCCATTTTCCCAAGGAACTGATTCCTTTTGTTATTATTTCCACTATTGTCTTCAATAAGATATAGCACCAGAAGTGTCTCTCAGATCTCTGAGATGCTGAGACACACAGCAAGCTCCGAATGGGAGGACACATTATTTGGCAAAGAGGAAGAGGACACAAAGCTACCTCTGTCAGGAGGAGGCATAGGACATCTGGGGATGTAAAAGGAGCCACCTGCAAGCAGTGGCACCTAGGCCCAAAGCAGAGAGCAGAGGCCATTGACACTGTTGCCTGTGACAGGCTTAAGCAGCGTCTGAAACAATGCTCAGCTTTGGCCTCCAGCTACCACAATAGTACAAATACTACAAAGCAAAAAAAAATTCAACAGTCTGAAAGGGATACTCATGGACCAGAATAACAGGGACAGCAGCTTTTCTGCAGATACAAAATTTTAAAACCACTCAAATTGTCCAGTAGGTACATGACAACAGATCTGTAATACAGGTAAATTACAAAGTATCTGGTTACAGTATCAGGCAGGGAAAGCAAGAAAAGAAAGTCAGGAGTGCTTTGTCCATCTCTTGAATCAAGATTTCTTGACTACCAGTCTCTATTCTCCAACTACTAATCCTTGCATCCAATAGCTAAGGAAGTTCCAAGCATGTAACACTAATCTTATCTTGATGTTAGAAGAAAAACAGATCAATACAGTACTCATAAGCTGATGTATTACTAAAATATTGATACAGTATTTCTCATGTGTATCAATGTGTTGCTATTTCTGTTTTGTTGGTTTTTCTGTGTATGCAAAACACACACTGTTTCTTGCTATTGTATACTCTGCTCTTCTCATTTCTATAAGAATAAATTAAGAAAAGGCTTCAACAACACTTTTTCTCCTCCATATCAGGGTTGCTTCAGCATCATAGGGTTCCATCCCACCAGACTCTGAGCAATATTGTAGTTTATGAAAATTAGGAACATTTTGGCACATCTTGGAATTAATTAGGGTCTTGTAGAAACAGTGCCCAAAATTCTTTACATTTTGTTTCCACTATTTAATTTAATATTCTCAGCCTCCTTATATTTTCCCTATTTTCCAGAAATTCTGTAATTTCTGGGTATAGCTCCATCCTTTTGTCCTATATTTATACAACACCTAATGCCATAAAATCCCTTGAACAAAACAAAGAATTACGAAGAGATAATACAATAGTCATCATTCTAATTTGACCAAAAGGAGTAAACTAGCAATATGTAATTGGTTTTCTATTAAAAAAAAGTCAT
The DNA here is from genome assembly GCA_013400575.1 of Peucedramus taeniatus. NCBI lineage: Eukaryota > Metazoa > Chordata > Aves > Passeriformes > Fringillidae > Peucedramus > Peucedramus taeniatus. Next base: position 35,259 of record WBNO01008822.1, read on the forward strand.
CCTCTTATGTTATTTAATTCCCAATAATGTATAAACTAATTAAAGTAAAATTTAAAAAAATTATTTTCTTAAGATATCAGAATTTTGCTTATTTAATTTTCCCTGCTTGGAAACAGGGACTGCTGAAAAGCCTATGCTTCAAGATAGGAATCATTTAACCTGTTGACCCAGGTAGAAAATTTCTGATTTTATGCTATTTTATTTTTATTGGAAAATGTCAAAATAGCTAAAACCAGTTAATTGAACTTCACCAAAACTCTGTTTTCAGAAAAGGAAGCATACACCTAATTTATAGCAGAACACTCATTTCTAACACGCAATTTCAGTCTGCAGCCAGAACTAGAGGCAGAAAGAAATGGACCAAGCTTCCTAAGAATAGACAGCACCCCAGTGCTTTCTGTACTTGATTGAGTCTGGGGCCACTAAGATCTGATTCAGGACACAAAACTGAGTCTCTCCCAAGATAACATCCCATGGCACTGCAGATTTTTTAGATCAACAACAAATAAATACGTAAACACTTCCCTTCAGAATGCTCCTGATGTTATTCACAAAATTAAAAAAAAAATAACTTGAAGAAATTGTGTTCTCTAAGACATATGTTCTTCTCCATCTTCTTTTAGTGAAATAGCTCCATTGCTTTTCCACAACTGGAAGAAAGCCAGGCACAAACATTTGTTGTTTTAGTACAGTAGAATTCACATCTGGGTCAGCCAGTAGCCTTCAGACCTCTCAGAGCCTAGTGCCAGCCCATACAGGCTTGATCTATCTATGTTTCAGCATCTTGAACACAGTGTCAGTGCACAAGGCACATACTTGCAGAATTCAGAAATACAAGCCAAATTTTCAGCTGCAGTGGAAAAGAGCTGCTTGCTAGTTCTCATGTAAGGCTAGATGTGGTTCCCATGTAGACAAAACAGGACAAAGATGAACCAGGATCCCCATCCCATATTGCTTCTATTTAAAAAAACCCACCCAAGCAATCAAAACTTAGCATCTATTTGTGAAAATTATTTGGTGTTAGTTTTACTCAGAAAATGCAAGAAATTGAGAAAGATGTAAGTTTTCTATGCCGTTAATACTGTCAAACACCTACATGGTAGTTCTTCAAAAACTATTGATTTTACACCATGCATTAAAAAAATCAAGCAGATGTATAACCATTTTAGAGAAATATTATTTTTACATAAAGAAATTTCTTTCATCATCAGTTATCTAGTTCTGTGAAATGTTTTTTTCAAGAAAGGGATCTTTCCCACATTTTCAGCAAAAGGAAACTTAATTCTTTGTCCACTGCCTCCTAAGCTCTGAGAGGGTGGCACAGAGTTGTTGCAGGGATGACTGATCACGTGGCCTCTAGGACTGATCCAGTGCATCATCCCTGATCTTAAAACTGGACATAAGTGTCTTGCAGGTACACAGCAGGTACAAAGCCTTTGTGGGGTTCTGAACATCTTTCTGGAGGAACAGTATATTGTGGTTACCTATTTGGTTAAACCTTGGAACCTGGGTTCCTCTGTGTGTTAGCAAAATTAATAGTTTGATGCTGAAGGTTGCCCTCTCCTCCAAAGAGATTTCAATCAAAAGGGAAGAATAGCCCTCATATTAATCACTGGGCAGACTGACTCCTGAACATACACCAAAATATCTTTATTCAGTACATGAATTCTCTATTTAATGCTACATGTGCAGACATAGCTGCTGCCACTCCTATATGAAGTCACACATCCCATGGATAGACCATGCAATATACAACATATCATCTGCCAACAGACGTTTCCCTAAATTTGCTTTCATTATCCTTTCCTTGAATTTATTACAGTCATCATGATACATATTTTCTTCACTCTTCTGACCAGCTTTCCAACACTTATAAAGACACTAAAACAATAAGCAATCCTTCTTTGTTTCTTTAGAAAACATTGCATTACAAATAACATAGAACTACAAAATCTAGGTGGATACTTTATCCATATAATATAGCAAAGCATGACATGCATCTGTCATTCAAAATTTGCCATGTCACATAGAAATATCTAATTAATGCATCTCACGTGGATTTTTTTAACCTTTAATCCCCTGATTAGCCGACTGACTCAATGAGTAATTATTTGATTCCAGTCTCTCAGCTCCAGCAACATGTTCTCTTTTATCACTCCGCAAAAACTTCTATCAAAAGTTAAATTAGTTCAGGATATAGAATTAGTATCTTGATTTAATGGTAGGCATAAGGTGAAAGCCTTTCACCACACTCTTATATAAAAAATTACAGAATACTACTCTGAAAGGGAAAGTCTTGGCTTCCCAAAGCAGCACATTTTCTACCTTAGAAAGTCTCCACTGAAAACACTTCAATGTCATTACAATTTTATGTAGTGAAAAGATATTTTAAGTGGCTTTCTTGTTTTTTTCAGAAGATTTTATGGATCCCTCTAAGCCTTGTTCAGTTCAGCTTGATCCAAATACACCTGAGAATCAAAAAAACAACTGCAGCAAAACTGCAAAACTGCAAAATACTGAGTAGCCACCAGTTCTAATTCTGAAGGTACATTTGCATGTACTCTTTTATCCTGGAACTGATACAGTGGATGGATGCATTACACAGTGGTAAGGAGGCACCAGGACCAACTAGGGATTGTTCACACCTTACATGATGCAAGTGCCAGGAAAACCTCAGTTCCCATACCCACTCTGTCCCTGCACTTCCATGAACCAGGGCAGGGGAGCTCTCCTCCTATCAGGGAAATTACATCAGTAAGGTTATGGACACACAGAAATATTTATCAAATCAAGAAAACATGGCACAAATATGCACATTCACTGCAAAACACTGTGGCACATGGATAATGAAAAGTTCACGAGTCCAATTGGCCCATCCATTTTACTCTGTCAATAGATTTAAAGACCCACTGGACAAAGAACAATATGACTGAGAAATACAGCTGAGGCGATTAAGTATAATGTTTCCAAACTAGTCTTGGCAGATCATCATAGCTTTATCTTATACAGTCTGTCATGCCAAGCTCCTCAGACTTCCACTTGAAGGATTAAGACTTTTCCCTGAGACATGTCAATCTAGGCACCCATGAATTCCAATTGCATGCTAGGGTCTGCATGGGACTTGGTTTAATTTATTATGAAACTGACTTCACAGGTCTTTAATAAAAGAAATCTCACAGAAATCTCACACAGCTGGCTGCACTGTTTAAAATGTCTGCTTAAAATGTCTCCAGTGACCACAAAACATCACTGCAATTCTATTGAGGATATTTAGTTTTGATGCTCTGTTAGAGTGTTAAACAATAATGAAGGTGATGAAATAATCTTAATGTGAAAGTTACATGTAGTTATTTAACTAGCTTCTCATTTAAAATTAAGTACTATGTTCTAGTGAATAGAAACACATTCAGGGTATAGTTTACCATTGTTTCTGCATCCTATGAAGCCTTAAAAAAGTTAATTGACACAAATTTTGAGCAGCTGTTAGAGAGAACTTATATTTGCTGATGATTAAAATTTCAAAGTGAAGCATGGCAAATACAGACTTGTAGTTCTAAGGACTAGATTTGGGGATTTCAACAAAAATCTCTGCTCCTTTGGAATTTAGAACATAAAAGGTAACTGAAGTCCCTAAACTTTATCTTCTAAATGCAAAGGAGTGTCAAATAAACATGAAGAGATTAATATTTTTTATCCACTTTATTTGCAATGAATGATGAAATAACATTAGCATTTCTGACTTTTCCCAATAAGGCAGTATGAAAATTATATTGAGATAAATACATGTAGTCTACTCACCTTAAATATTTCTAATTTCTTTCTGTTAAAAATCATATTAGAAGTAAGGCTTCTTTAAAAAAATGCAACTAATTGTCTGATAAAAAAACTCAATTTCCCTACTTTGAGTAAATGCAGTCTCTCTAAAATTACGGGCACTATTCAGATGTGGATCCAGTTGGAAATGATGGACATTAATTTCACATAATTTATACTTGTTTCAACAGATTTTGAAGGTTCTATAAGCGTCCAAACCAACCATGCACAATCGCTGAAGAGCTTTCATAAAAGTTACTCAAACCACTGCCTAGAAAGATGAGAGGAAGAAAGTCTTTGCGTGTGCACGCTCTTTATGTTGCCATCATAGTGCACTATGATGTTTGACACTGACACATTCTTTACATCCTTCATCAGGGCATTTCATGAAACTATCACTGAGCTGTAGGTCTTTTAGATCACTTTAAGAAAAGGGAACAGGTACAACTGAGAGAGGAGGATGAAGACAGCATTTATATGAAGGAAGGCCACATCACATTGCTGCCTTCTTGGAAGTGTGATCTTTCTTGATAGAGTTCAAAGATCTAGCCACAGCTATTTCTTTCAAGCTACAGGAGCTGTGTCCTATTCTTTTCCCAAGACACACAGGTTACCACTTCTGTAGTGCAATTATGTCTCCCTCCTGACATCCCATCTTTCAGTAGGGTTCTTTAACCCCTGGAATGAGCTTTTAGTGTTCATACTGAGACTTCAAATGTATGAGTCTAACAGAAATGGTCATGATAAGCAATTAGCTTTCGACTTCAGTACAGGGTAATATTTTCCAAGCATTTCACATTTCCAGTTCAGATGTGTATACTACTGATATATGCACTAGTGCTTAATGATTAGGATGTGGAGAAGGTTGGTTAGCACCACCACCATGTTTCACAGAGCTTCAGACTGAGAGAACAAAAATCCTGTGCACAGGAATCTTTGCTCCTTTTCTGCTGGGGGAATATCCTTCTGCTAATAATCTTGGGAAAAAATTGTATTCCACTCGGAAGAAACCTGTCTGCTTCTGTAATGCTGCAAGAAGTGCAAGTAAGCAGCCCAAGTATTTTCTGACTCTCTCCCCTCTGTGACTATGTTACTGTGTACACTAAAGTTTTTTCCCCCTCCCTCACTCACTACATCTTTGTAAGGCTTGTGAATTAAAGGAAGGAGCCGTGGAGGTGTGATAACCTGCCTCAGAGTCCCTAGGCTGCATACAGCACAGCAAATCTTGCCATCACAGCTGCCACAGGCAACAACAATCCACCAGCAATATCTACACCGAACTTGGCTGGAAAGCTTTATTATACAATTGTAACATCGGGGGAAAAAATGTGAACAAAAGCCCCGCAAACACAGCTATTTCTTTGTCTCCCCCAGAATTGAGATGTGAGGCAGCCTTTTGCTGCTGGTCACCCTGGGGTGCTCGGGCTGTCCAGGAACACCATGATGGCCTCTGCAGGAGCACAGCCTGCCCACACCATTGCCAGCAAAGCATGGGCTCCGCAGCCGACAGATAAACAAAGAAGCAATACCCACTATCAAAGTGTCAAGTATCTATAACCTCTAGCACAGCACAAAGATTACAGCAAACAAAAGAGACATCTAAGAGGCAAGGAGCCGTAGGAGAGGAGAAGTGATTGTGAGAATGGAGTGGGTGAGAATGCCTATCCTGACACTGTGAATGGTGCAGAAAGGCAGGGCTGACATGTTGTGACTATGAGTTACCATTAAGACATGCTTTTTACAAATCCAGGCTCCTTTCTCTTGAGGTAGTTTAGAAAACATTATCAGGTTTGCAATCAGTCTAAAAGCAAAGCATGACTGTAGGTCAGATTGGAGAACTCCAGGAGCATTATAAGAACATGTTTCCCCTGCAAATTCTCTGCAGCAATTTGCTCAGATTTTTCAGGCGCTCATTAGAAATTTGTTTCCAGCATGTATGGCAATTCAGCTAGCTGAAGATTTCATAATTCAAAATCTTTTGGTTTCTGACACACCAAGGAAAGGCCAACAGCTAAACTACAGATGCAAAGCTTGAGCTCAATAAAACTGATTCCTGAAATGCAGATTAGTTTAGAGTGAAATTAGCAAAGAACCTCTTAATTTCTGTCTTTATTGAGACACTGAATCACTACCTGAATCCAGGCTATACCCTGCACAATCCAGATATGTTGTGCACCAGAAGAGATGGACCTAATTCTGCTTTCCAGATACATACCCTGTTTTAAAAGCAGTAATGTTCTGTATTCCACCATTTGTGTCTGCCTGCTGGCAACACTGCCTGCAACTGATCCAGATGACCTTGTCCCCGACCTGGGGAAGCTTCCCAGTTCCTGGAGTAACTTTTGCAAACATTCCCCTGTGTATGGATTGGGAAAAGAGACTCCGTGGTCTGATCCAAGAGAGAATTGGCACAGTGGGTGGGGCTATGTGTGTGTCATTGTGTCAGGTTTCTGACAATGAAGAGGTTAAAGTTCTGCAAGTATTTTCTAGAGTGAAGAGTGTTGTGGGCAAAAATAATTTTAAAAAATGTTAGAAGCAGATGGAGCGAAAAATTTCCCAACCTTAGCTATGTAAACACACAAAAGGCTTCAGGCGACTTTTACCCTAGACTCTGTTTTTGTCAGATCAATGACAAGTCACGTTAACAGCGGTGTTTAATTCTATCAATATGTGACCAATTGTGTTAGATTGTTTGGCCATTGATTTCACTCAGTGCTACATTTGAGGTCTGAAAGGAACTGCTTTCCCCTGCATTACCACACATGATGACAAATGCCCAGCACTGACTTTCAGTACAGCATGCACAGAAGCTCTGACCACTTAAATGCTGAGGCAATACAGCAGGATAGTCATATAAGTGTTATTCTTTTTTTTTTTTTTCCAAATTGTCAGGCCATGCCATGCAATTCTATTTAGGTTTGAAAGAGGTTGTTTACAGAAACAGCTGAGTAAACAATAAGACAGATGACATTTTGTCCACATGAAAATGATAAGGCAGACCTGGAAAGCTGCATAGTGAAGGAAAACAAAACAAGACTTCCTTTCATATTTGCTATGACTGGGCCACACCCTGAAATGCCTGCCTCAGTATCCACAAACATTTGCTAAGGCAAATGCATGTCGTGCATGAGAGTTTTGAACAGCAGTGATCTAACAACAGTGGTCTTCAGTGTATCATGTTCGCAATGAAAACCCTCTGCACCAAATTTCAAGCAGGGATTTATACAGGGTTCATTCATCCACCACAACAGATGCAGCTGTCAGACTGTGGTTTAAAGAAGAAATTCAAGATTGGCTATCCTTTCTCCTGACAATGACAAAGTTATTTATAAAATACTTCTTAAACTAAGTTTATTTGTAAAAAATAATAAAATCACTAAAAATCACAAAACCCTCATCGTTTGAAGTGTTATTCTTCCTCTTGAAATTCTCTGAAACTACAGGGATTTCAAATGACAAATAACTCAGAAATTCTTAGGTTCTCAGTAGCAATAGGATAAACCACTACATGTAAGGTAAGACAATTCTTAAGTTATTTTTACAAACCTGAAATAGAGATTTTGGAGTTCACTTGAAATAGCAATATAAATTGAGCATTTAAAGTTTAGTCTGTAGAACTCTGGGTTGAAGTTTAACCTTTTTACTTAAGAAAACCCCTGCCATGGTACAAAGGACATAGGAAAATGCAAATTTCTAAAGTTCCTTGCATAGAAAACAATACCAAGAGGAGATCAAGAGATACAAAAAGCCCAGATAAAGAAACCCCTCTGTCTCCAAGCTCACTAAGACCACGGAATACCCAGATAAGGACCGAGGGACCAAGAAGTGCATGCAAGAGGAGAAAAGGTTCAAAAGTTCAACCTCGAGGAAGACCACAAATCTTCAGCCTCAGAGACCCCCAGAGACCCCCGTGCGACCACCACAGCCAACAAGGCATGCCCAGAAGGGTGTGGACCTGATTACCATACGAAGCGAGGACAGGCGGGGCCAGGGGTTGAATATGCATGGGAAAGTTGTGTAATGTATTGCATATGGAATAACTCTGTGAATAAAGCCGTGGGACAGCCCGAGGCTCGGGGCACAAGTCTTTACAAGAGCTATCTCACTTGTGCCGGGGCTCCAATACATACCCACTTCATAACTAAACTTAGTTGTGGAGTCTATTTATTCTCTGTATTTCTTCAAATCCCTATTACTTAAAGCAAATGGCATAATAGAAAAATAATATTCCACATGGTTTATGCTTCTTAAAGAAATATTGCTCCTTTCAAGAAAAAATTATGTTGCCTTTAGGTACCCAGTTTATAATTTCATGGCAGCCTACCCAAACCCACTCTCACGATCAGCACACTTGTAAGATGGAGCTGTGTAAGAGAAAGCCTTGCTCTTCATAAGAACACAGTGACAATGCCTAATTTTAAATAATTCCATCTGCATCTCTCTCCTGAGTCATCATAGTGTGATTAATAAAACTGCTTTGAACCCTTAAACCCGAATGCCTCTGGTTTTTATTTAAATATTTTTCTTTCTTCATGTAGAAATAAAATAACTTATATGGCTTTTGTAACTTCCACATGCCCATTCACTATTGTAATATATGTTATGGAATAACTCGTGCTTATGTGAAATATATGTAAAATAAGTTGTGCCTGTATGAAAAATCCTTAAAGTCCTAACTCACAAGCAGCAGCCAGGGAAAAGATTGCTTCACAAAATTACAAAACCACAGATGGCAGCGGAGAGAAAGACCTAATTAGCAAAATAAAAGACATAGCTCCAGTGGAGATGGGCCTTTTCCTGGAACAGTTCGGGAAACACCCTAACGGTGATTACTCGATAAGTATCTACGATCAAGATAGCCAGAGTCGTCAAGCACATGTATCCCAATGCCAGGTACTGCTAACTCGACATCGACATCAGCATTCATTGCTTCCCAGAAACGGCTTTGACTACATGAATATGTGAAGCGACGAAAAGAATAGGAGAACCTCTGCCCCAGGCAGAAAAAACTGTATAAAAACCAACCCGATGGAGACAGCATGTGTGAACAGAAGGGATCTGATGCTGTAGAGATCGGATCAGTGTTCACCCAGACCCAGTGCCTCTTTGATTGTGGCTGTCAGAGACTGTGTCTCGGTCGAGAAATAAAAACCTATTTTTTGATTATTAATTCGGCTTTATCATTTATTACCTATAACACCATCTTCAGAGACATTCCTGGTACACAAGTGATGGGACATGCTGAGGCTCCATGAGGAGCTCACAGGGCGTTGCACAGAGATTTCAGCCAGGCAGGGTGCTGGGCTGAAGGCTGCTCTGTAACTGCTAACTTCGTCTTGATGGTATTCTGCTTGGGGAATGCGGCCAAGGGTGTGATATACAAATCTATTAATTGTTCTCTTGATTTGCAGCTTTGCATGTGCGTGGCACATCTTAGAGCTGCCACCAAGACTGTCAAAACAGATGTTCCCAAAGGCCAGGAGTTAGACTGGAAATCTTGGAGAGATAACAAATCACACAGTTTATATGAAAATACTAAATGATTAATTTTATTTTTTCATGTAATTCAGTCACTGTTTTCTGTCATGTCTCCCTAGAAACAGAAACATACTGTAATATTCCTTATGAATTTTTTTCTGAATTTAAGGAATGTAGCTACATAGCAAAACCAAAATGAAAGCAAACCCCAGCTAAGACCTGCAATAATGTGACTCTCATTTAACTCTAAGTAGTGTATCTTGTTCTGTCCAAAACTATGCTACAGAACATTTATATGGCATTTACTGGCCACCTTGAGGAAGAAATATTTGCCTGGATTACAGTAACTGTGCCAGAAAAATCAACACTACAGAAATTCATTGGGGTTTTGGGCTTTGGGCTTTAGTTTGTATATTTTTTGTTTGTGCAGAACAAACCAAAAATATTTATTGCAATCACATATTATTTGCTGCAATCCTGCTCCAAATAAGATTATGACAAACACTCTAAAAACTGAAGCTGAAGAAAGAGTAGATTTTTAAATCACAGAATTCACATAGAGAGGTTTTTCACTTATCTCAGAAATCCAGGATCAATCTCAAAGAACAGGTATGCAGTGCAGCTGCCTTAATTGAAAACAAAATACAAATACATGTGATTCCAAAAGGACTCGGCTCTCTTACTGACCTGCATGCTATTGTTAATGGTAGGGGAAACAGCTCATCAAACTTACCCTCCAACGAGTTGGCAGGGAAAGTTTTCATTGATTTCAACCCTGTTTAACAAGTTTCTGATTTAACAGTATCTGTTTCTAAATCTAGAAGGGAGGAAAAGTGCACTTATTCATATCCATTGCACCACTGCCATGAAAGAGATATAGTGGAGAGTTTAATTTGAGAGTGTTACCCATCCTCTCCCTCCTCCTGAATCACACTCTGTTAAAGGAGGCTGGAGGACAGCACCTACCATCGGCTCTTAATTAAGGTGGTCAAGAAGTGTGTGCGTATTAAAATAGCACAGTCACTGGGCTGTTTTGAGCAGCTTCCTAAAGCCTTTAGCCCTTGTTTGCCTTTACAGCATTCAACTTATCAATTTACTTGCAAATGGCTCCCTGAAGTATTAACCCAGGTTAATTATTCGTCAAATATGATTATGCAGTGGTAATGTAAAAAATCGGAAATGCAGGATGGAATTTTTCACTCCAGCGGTTTGGCAATTGTGGCAGCTGGTGGAGAAGCTGGAGTAATTACCAGCCCATTCCAGCTGGTGGATCAGCACTCTGGTTCAGGGTGGGTGGGGGGAAGAAAAAAGCAATAAAGAACCAGAGGAGCGGGAATATGAGCCGTGCCAATCGACGTGGGGAAAATTTCACAGCTGCTGGTGGTGATAAATGAGAGACTGTGGCCCTACTTCTAATCAATACATGTAAATGCTACTCATTACAGCTTTTATACACACTTCTCAATTAGCCTTTCCTCCCACTGGTAACAAGGAATGTCATGCTTTCTGGACTGTGAAAGTGGTTCGGCAGTAAGTTCACCTGCATCGGTGAGACGCAGGAACAACACTCACAGCTCAGCCTGGCAGCAGATGGTAGCAGTGGAAGTCTAAATTCCTCCTGTAATGTGAATTAAATGAAATCCCAAGTGCTTTCATTTAATTAAATGGGTTTTTTAAATACCATTTCCTCTTTCTTGCAGCTAGAATAACCTGTTCCGAGACACACACACTCCTTTGCCTAAACCCGAGTCCTTCAAATGTGGGGTGGGGGGAAAACAGCTGAGATAAAGATTTAAGACTGTTAAAACCAACGAAGTTCACTCTCTGAAAAACAGACAAATAAAAAGAGGTCAAATCTGCACCCTAATAAGGAAATTATCCTTTTATTCAGAGTTGAAAGGTTTTCTGTTTAATTTTCTCTCTGTCAAAAAGATTTTTTACCCCCATTCCCCTGTGCTGTTTGTAAAAAACCAAATGGGATGCCCCCATCCAGCAACACCTCCTTTCTTTGCAGGGTTAAAAATTGCCACTGCCCAGTATTTTCAGCCCAGCTGAAGCACATTCACTCCACAAGCTCACCACAGCCATCCTCCTGCAGTTCCTGGTGCCAAGCTGAATAATTCCCCAAAGCTCACCTTGTATCTGTCTCCTGACACAGGACAGCAAAGAGCTCAACTCAAAATGGAAATACATCACTATGTCCCATCCCAGGATACACCTGCCATCACAAGCCTTACACTTTTTGAGGATTCACAAATTTGCTTCTTTAATAATCCTAGGAATTATAGCCCCAATAACAAAAACGAAACCAACATATCTGATAATTTTTTTACAAGGTCCTCTGTTTAGTGATCACATGTAGCCTTAACAGTCACTTTGCTTGACTGAGACTTTATGTACTTAATGCTTTTCTAAAGGTCTTTTTGTGGCAGTCAAGTGAATACAGACTGGTTTTCTCTCTTCTCCAACTTTACCCACAAGAAACAAAAAGAAAAAAGAATTTTCTCATCTTTTGATGGTTTTCAAGAATAGAAACATGAATGCAAGGACCATGAAGCCTCAAAACCCAACAAATAAATCAAGAGGCAGGAAAATACTGTTTAAAAATATCAAAACCCTAAGATTTTTATATTCATGATTTTGGGAGCTGATGTTCCCAAAGTGATTCAACTGTAAACACCCTGCTTATGAGAACAAATACAGTTATTTTGGAATTTTTTTAAGGCAACACAGTCACTATGTATTTCTGAAAACATGGCCACACATTTTCTAGTTCAACTTAAGGAGCAAAATACCCCAATTTTACCACCTAAGGCATGATTCATTTATCATCATCAACCGGATTCTTCATGCACATCCAAGAGCAGTATCTGATCCTGCAATTTAACTCATACATGTATCCTTTCCACTTGAAAAACTACCATCGCACTTTGGGGGAACAATGTACAAAAAAAGGCTACAGGACAGGATTTTTGGTAGGTTCTTAGTAGACAGTTAATTTTTCCACTTTACAGTGAAGTCAGAGGTGAAAATAAAATTTTCTAAATATCATTAAATAATATTAATCTACAATTCTAATTAATTTTGAAACATCTGATTTGTAGGTTTTTTCTGAGGGTCACAGACAGCATAATGTGATGTTTCGAGCTTAAGTACTCAGGCTGCCTATGCATTCAATCAGAGATGCAAGATACATGGCTGAATGCTTTCTTGCCTTATCCCTGAGCACAACATACTGTATAAACACTATGCAGCTGTGTAAAACTGAGTTTTTCCAACCAAACAGTGGAAAATTATGATTAGAGGTATATCACAAAACACAGTGCTAGTATGCTTCTCCTACTAGTAGAGATGTGCCTGATTGAACCAACATGTGATGGGTGGGGAGTAGATGTGATACTAGCTGCATTTTAAAATGCATACAAATGCACTTTGCATACATAACTATGGATGCATACTAACTTCTTTAATCATAACTGACTTAACTGGTTTATTTAAATTTAGTTTAAATTTTCCTCCTTTGCTGAGGGGTGAATATGGCCAAATAATGCTGAATAACCCCAACCCAAAGGGTTAATTTGGCCATTTGCACTAGTTCAGCTATAGAGACTTTTCAAAGCTGTGCTAGAAGTGGGACATGCATAATCCCATACTCAGGCAAGCCCTGAGGCAACTTGCTATTAGGAGGCAGCAGCTCCCTGGCAAGAGGTCAGTGACTGCAATAAGGACACTTTCTCAAAGCAGAGAGTTCCCATAAGCCATTGGGATCAAGTTGTTATCTAGAGAAGACACTGGCTACTCTGGAGCTCTGTAAAATAGCTGACTCAGCTAATGCTGAGCCCTTCTCCTACTCCACCCATTGCTGTTTTCAGAGAGATCATTATGTTTAATGACACTTTTACAAGGTGAAACACGAATTCTTTGCGGCAAAGCTTAAATCCAAGTCTATGTACTCACACTAGAAGCTTGCTCCCTTTAGAAACACATACTTTTACTAAAATGGAGCCTTAAGTGTTTGGATTGATGAGAATCTACCATATCTTCTGTCCATTGAATGCATAAACTTACAAGTATTCTTAACACAACTTAGTTCTGATACACACATTTAATGAAATTATATACACATTTGATGCAAAATTCTTTTTAAAATACACTGTTACTGATACTCTGGTTTTCACCATGTGATCATATTTATAATTATATATAATCTTATCTGTTTCCCATATTATCATGGATCTATATCCACTTTTGTTCTATAAACAATGCTTCCATTATTTATTAAATTTATGTATGTGTATTCTTTTTTACATGTTGGCATGTTCAATAATGATAGAAAAACGAGTGAGGAGCAATAGGTGTCAAAGAAGCACTACAAATAGAAACAATAAGGTGTTTTGCATAATGTTTTACATGTTTCTAAATACAGTTTTCTTCTAAAATACATTGTTATACTGACAATATATTGGCTCTTTTTAGTAAATACTAAACCATGTATTTGTTATGTGAATAGGAGAACCCACACACACGTCAATACTTCCTCAGTCATCCCATTCTGTACTGCCCTAAACCAGCAAGATCCTGGGTTTGTCTCTGCCTGCTAGACACTACTTCTTGTCACTACAAATCACCCACCTCTATGCTGCTAAGCTGTCAATGACATTGCTTCAACTAATCTACTTTAAAGGCCCAGGATTTGCACTCATCTCAACTTCCACATTAAAAAGAAAAAAAAAAAAAGAATTGAAAGAGTTCATCAAAATGAAAGCTTGCATTCATTGTGCCAAATCTTACAACTTTTCATTAACCCATGCACTTAGACTGTAAGCTCTAAAAAATAAATGTATTCCAGTTTTTCTCATTATGTTACCCATATCTGATCCTATTTCCTTCATGAACAAATAAAAACTTCCCATGGCAATTGCACTCCAATGAGTCTCACAAATAGTCAGAAGCAAAACTAGGGAAAGAACTTAAGTGACAACTACTTGTAACTTCGTTGCTTTTACTGAGAAAGACACACTTTACACTCCATCTCTGAGGCTTTGCTTCTTTCAGAATCAGGATTTTATACTGAAAGGTGATCTGTTTCCAATTTCCAAACTTTTCATTCTGCCTTCAGCAAATACCCACAGAATATAATATACTCTCAGTTCCTAGAAAGCCTCATCTTTATAACCACTGAAGATGTTGAATACTTTCCGTTTCAGTGAGCTGAAGGAGGGTGGATAAAAACACCCTTACAAATTACTCAGAGATGGCCTCTGAGTCTATGTAATGGTATACTTTCCTTAGTCTTTGAACCTACTGATATGCTCAGATCCAAGACAGAAGATATGGAAGAGATGGAAGCACCACAGATACGTTCCCACAAACTCATCACAACACAGACATCAACATTGCTTCTGGTTTGAGACACACTTCCAGGTTCCCAAACTATGTTAGAAGTACTAGACCACATTTGGACAGTTCTAGTTCTCACCCTTCTCAAAAGTTTGAGTAATGAGAAACATCAGTATGCTCTGGACCTCTTCTACTATTCTCCTATTCAACACAAATGCTCCATCTGGAAATGGAAAATCCAAGCTTTTGTTTCTTTTTCAGAGTATTTGTTTTTCTAACAGAAATTATTTTAAAAAAAATCGGCTTTCAGGACTATTAACCCATGCTGGAAAAATAAATACACCTGTACAAATTAAAGCAAGACTTTTCCACTGATTTTGAAGATACCACAGCTGGCTACAATTTAGCAGTGCTTACAAAACTACACATATGCAAACCCAACCTAACACAACTAAAATTATTCTAGTTTTGCTGCCTGTGTTTGACAGACATAACTGTTCTTGTTGTTCCATATGTCTTAAGGAATTTGAGAACTTTCCCTTAATTTTTGCAATTATTTTCTTGAATTTTCACCCTTCTGTTCCTCTGTTAGCAATCCTGATATTTCCTAAATTTCCTGGGAAACTTTCCTTGTTGTGTGCTTCCTGCTCTTGAATAAATTATTGCTGGGCTTTCACTGAGCAAATAAATCTTTGAGTTTTCTCAAGTTATTCTGAAATATGGACATGAATCGTTCTGCCCCAAGGTAAGCTTAAATATACTGTCTGTTTCCCCCAGGTATCTAAGACACTGCATTTATAATGCCTGCAACTATTTTATTTTAGAACTTCTCCAAAGGCTGAATTCTAGCTTGCATGAACACAGATCATGGCAATATAGCAGACATGAAGACGTGGTGCATGCTGGCTTTTGCACAAGCTGTTAATGAGCTGTACCAAAATGGTAGCTGTCACTTTTCATTGGATCAGGGCAATCTGTACAATGTAAGGAAATTAAAAGCTCCCAGTGGCAATGGATCCTGTTTCAGTCATTAGCTACTTGGGAGTGACAGAGACCATTCAGAGGACCAGCCCCCTGTGAGATTCTTTGGTCCTCAGGGGATTCTCTGCTAATGCTGTTTTATGCCCCACTTCTTTGTGATGCAGAGTGAGCACAAATGAATTACTATTTATTTATTTAGGTGCAGCTAACATTGCAGGGGAAACAAAAAAACATCGAGGGGAGGAAAAGCCCACAAAATATGGATGCATTGATCTAACAATCAAGATGGCCACACAAGTGATTTGGTGGAGGCCTATAGAGTACCTATGTAGATGCGTGTGCAGTAGATACATTATAATACAATGAATACCAAATATGTATTTCCCAGTCCTTTACTATTTTCCTTTGAAGTAGGTCCACTGAGATTGAATTAGAAAAGCAAAACCTCCATTAAGTCTTATCTCAGTATAAGACATACAAGAGAAATATCTATCCAGCTATCTATCTATATTTTAGCAGAGTCTGAGAATATTTGCTTCAATCTTTGTGTTTCAAAAGAGAATGAATCAGGCAGAAGGACAGAAGGTTACAGATTAGTCCTGGTCATTGCTCAAAGAGTGTGGGTTATAAATAATAAAGGAGAAAAGGGTGAAGGACACTAAAATATAACTTGAGACCCACAATGGAATAATCAAAGCAATGAATCTAATTTCAGCTTAAAAATACCAAGCAACTTCAGATTGAATATCTCTGCGCTGCTTCTTCTGAAATACAGGAACTGATGCACTAACACACATTTTTTACAAGTTCCATCAGGAGAACAAACTAAAATTTCTTGTTTTTTAATGCACCACAGATAATGGGAATATTTGTATACATGCATCTATATGTATGTATACATGTATGCATATATGCTTTCAGTCTATATGCATTCCCTGAAAGTTTCATGCTAAGCAGAGAACATTTTAGCAATACATAAATTGTATTGCTATCTAATGTAAAATAGATTATAGTCAGCCTATACATACCTGGTTTGTGTGTATTCGTGCATATATGCATATATTACATATATACACCTTACATACATGTGTATATATGCAAATATATGTGTATAGATATAAATATTACATACATACACACCTACAGATATATGCACAAACTTTTGTCATTGCTAGAGAACTGGTTTTAAAGTGCAAAAGTTGGGTTAATCCTGCAGAAATGCTTCATGACAGTGACAGACCTGACATACTTCCAAGATGAGGCATATCAGGTGAAATGCAGCAAGGTGCTGAGATGCAAATATCTTCAATACACAACATTTTTCCCTGGTGGTGAGACCATTCTGCACTGGTAAAGAAGCAGATACCCTCTGGCAGGACCAGCATTGGAAGGGTCTTTTCCAAGACTGGTTTTTAGCCAGATAACTCAATGCCAAAATGAGGGAAGGAAGAAGTGAATCACTCAGTAAACACCTTTAAAATGATGAAAAGGTCCAAAAGACAATTTTTTCCAGCCTCTTACTTCAGATATTTCTAGGTTGTCCCCGGCATGTGTCTCAGTAATGGAAAATCCCACTATTCCATCAGGAGCAGGATCAGACCATCTGTTCATCCAAAGTATAGGCTTTCCTAAAGACAACGACTGATTGCAGGAGATGAAATGATGAAATTTACAGACAACCCTGTGGCTAAGGTGATTTTCCTAATTCAGATATCTCATGAAAATATGTCTAGTGTTTCATGTGCTCAAGCAATGTGAAGAGCTACAATCTCACACTGATCATAGGTCAAAAGAAAAATGAGCTTGTAGTCAAGCATATGGAAATAAGGACTTACTAACATTAACTTTGTTTTGGTCTTAGGGGTGCCATCTCATAACCTTGAAGTGATCAAAGCTGGAATTTTAACGTCCCAACACAAAAACCCAACTAAAATAGACTAAGGTCTAATAGACTAGGACTTCTTACACATGCAGGTCAAGTGAGAAGGCAGCAGGGATCCTCTGAGCAGCCAGTCACCACCATATGGGTAAGATATATTTTTCTAGTGAATTTTGAAATTATTAATTCCACAGAGTAGTTTTCTTCAGTGGTGTCCTGGGAGCAGGGAAAGGGCAGAGGGAAGGGGCAGAGCTTGGAGCTATGTGGGCATGGCTAGGCTGCTATTCCATAGCACTGATGGCTTCGGCAGAAAGAGAAGGTGAGTGCATCCCAGAAGTGCACCAGTTTTGTTTCCCTCTCTTGCACAGAGAGGCTGCTGGGGACAGCTGCATGGACCATGCCTTCTCTTGTGACTGCCTATCCCTTCTCATCCCTTGGGATACTGTGGCTCTGGGCAGAGAACACAGCTCAGTCCAGTGGAGAGAAGCAGACTGGTCAAAAGTAATGACGCGGAATGGAACCAAGCCCCAGTGGAGTAGAGTGGTCAACAGCGGCAGCACCAGTGCAGAAAGCAGACATAGGGAACCAAGTGGCAACATGGCACAACACTGACTATCTAGCTTTTGAGAGTTTGTCCATAATTTTTTTCCATTGTCTCAGGCTTGGGGACAGGCAAAGCACTGCGGGGAATGCCTGCCATCTTGTCTTTGTCCCAGTGGCCACACAGAACTAAACTGAGGTGGTGAACACATTTTTGTGTTTGAAGCACCTTCTCTTTTTATATACTCTTGTTATTAATATTGCTGCTGCTACTCTGCATTTCTTTTTCTGTTGCTTTTGGCTCAGTAACTTCTTGTCTCAACCCATATCCCTCTCCAAACTTGCTCTTTAGATACAGCACTTTTTTGCAAAAGTCTAGATCCAGAATCATGGGTGCACAGTGGCAATTGTCCTTTTCAGTTTTGGTACATCTGAGATGAGTCCCACAAGCAGGTACTAGCTGGACTACTCCAGTAATTTAGCTGCCAGCTATTAACAAGGCTGAGTGTGAAAAAGGTGATCTCTTAATAATGATAGAAGAGCCAAATTTGGAGGCTTTGAGAGAACTGCCAAATTTTGTTGCAGTATATGCAAGACAAAGCACAAATAAACTAACAATGCTGGACAATAAGTATTTCCCTACTGTTACTTCAGGTTGAGTCATCACTGTTGCAGGCAAAACTTACCCTCAGAAATCATATAACACAAAAAAAAAAATTAGTTTGAAGTTTAAAAACTTACGACTGGAGCTTAATAAAATCATACATTTCTGCAAACGCACAGGAAAATATGAGGCAAGCCTAGCTATATGAGTTTCTTCTAGTTCTTATGATAAAAAATGTTTCATGACATATCTTATCTAAATTTTCTACTCAGATCAAACACAAGGGTACCTCTACATCCATTACTATAACAAGAAGAACTTTGTACCCATGCTGCAAATTCTAATTGCATGCCATAGCAGTTAACAGGAGGCTAATTTCATCCATGCACCCAAACTCAAAATTTAAAACAAAGTCTGAAAGAGAGAATTGTCAGATTTCTGTCTTTGACAAATGTGAAATTGTACAAATGTCAGTACGTGTAACTATAAATAAAATAGAGACAAAAAAAAGCTCAAAATAAAGGTCAGTGAAAGCTGAAAGTCTCCCTCCTAGACATAATACAGTATATAAAGTTATTACCAGGCCTTCCAGGCCTTACACAACTTTGCCCCTTTCTACATCTCATCTCTAGTTGTTCATGACCTCTGCGTTGCCAGTTCAACTTACCTTTCAACTATCTAAGATGTTTATATAACCCCCATTACTATGGTACTGGAAAAAAAAATCTTGCAATCTTTTAATGTTTTTATCACTGTGAGACAGGGCCAAGCTATTATCCTTACTTTATACAGAGGGAACCTGGGTGAAGCAAAGGTAAGGCACTTTTTTTAGGTGTGTAGAGTCTAGCATTAAGTTAAGGTGCTTCAAAACTCCTAGGAGAAAGCCCATAAAAACACATCAAACTACCTTGATTTACATCCCTCCTCTTTTATTTGATCCTCCTGAGCTATTTTGAGAGTCCCTTGTTCTATAGCCATTTTCAAAAGTGACTACCATAGACAGTGCCTGTAAGACTGGAAGTTAAGGCAAGCTAATCTTTAAAATTCCGTGAACCAGATTTTTAAAGGTGTTTAAATACCTAGCTCTCACACTTAAATAACTTACACCTAAGGCACTCCCAAAAAAACTACCTGAGATCTTACCATGCCTAAAAGGGCACTGTTTTAATACCTGTAAAATTGGGGCTGCACCCAGTGGTGTCACAAGAAGTATGGAGAAGCTGCATAAAAGTAAGGAGAAGCTGCAGCTTGAACCATCCATTCTTGAATCCTTCAGAAAGATCTTATTTGAGGCACCATCTTTATTCTCTGTTATCTGACACAAATTAATTCTCTTCACCAAAGCAACTCCCAAAATCTCGGAGCTCACGTTTTCATTCCTCTGCCAAAACCACTCTATATACTAATTCCTGGTTAGCTGACTGCTACTGTCTCTGGAACTTTTCTTTGCATTCAAGTAAAATCCTGATTTTTCCTATATTAAAAATTGGAAGATTTATGCTAATTACTAACTTATATCTTGTCTATGTAAAGAACTTGATGTTTTACCTTAGATAATATGGCTTCCTCCCTAGCTGAGTCTGCTTGGTCCAAGTTCTGAAGCAGGAGTCTCAACTTCACACAAGGAAATGCCAAAAATCCCCAAAAATATGCTTGCTGGTTCTGTTATAATTTCAGTATCATCATCAAGATTCAAAGATTATCTAAAAGTGAGCCACTTCCACATCCTCTAGTTGAGGCTATGCAGATTCACAGACCTGAGGTAGGTGTCAGTGCACTGCTTTATTCTCTGTTTAGATTAAAGGTTTGCTTTATGTCTAAAAGAGATTAAGGTCTTTCACTTTTTGATATTTTATAGAAGCTCAGACCTTATTCACTGAGAAAAACACTAATAGGAGGCCAAACACTCCTAACAACATGGCAGTTTTAGTATTAAGTATTAAAAGTCAAGAAAAAAACACCAAGCCCTTCCTCAGTGCATACCACACTATTTTCAAATGTAGAAGCACAGAATTTTTCATTTAGTTTCTTAGATTTTCCATTAGTTTCTTAACATAGGGAAGAAAGGATGCTTTTCTTTCTAATGACAGAGCAAAGAAATGTGATAAGAAAAGTTGCCCTCATATTTACACTGTCAACTAAAATCCCTTTCCACTTTTAACTAAACATGATGTTTTTCAGTCCCTGTCTTGAGCTACTTTCTAAAATGGTAAGCTACTGAGCACAGTGAGTGTTGCAGATGTAAATCAGGCAAGAAAAGTGCGCATCCTACATGAAAATGTATAACGATTGTATCATGGTGAAAAATTCAGTGTCTTTAAAACATGACTGACATTGAAAATAAGAAACACTAAATTAAGATCTCACTTTATGCTTGCATGGCTTGCAAATTTTAAGGTAAAACATTCTGCATACAATTAATAAATTAATGAAATTGAGATTTAATGAGGAGGCAACAATAAAAGGAATATAAAAAAGTTGCTTTTAAGATGTTTCTAGAACACTGTCTCAAAACAATATCAAAGTGCCTTCCGGTTAGCCTGTTAAGGATATCTAGTTCCCCAAAAAGGATTTAAATGAAATATTGTCATTAATCTATTCTGTCTGAAAGTCCACATGACCCCCAACATATGGGGATCTTATGTCTGAAACACAGTTGATTAGGAAATGTAGCCTGCTGCTTGGTTTATTTTTTTAAAAAGAAGCATGAAATACTAATACAGTATATTGGGCATAGAGACGCTTTATTAGAATAATCTCTCCCTAAAGATGCTTTAAGACTAACCCATCCACTGACCTATGAAGGGTAAATGCTAAATTCTTACAGTCAAATATATTCATTGTAACTCTTAGAAAAAGATAGATGAGCTGTGACTCCTCTTTAAATTACTGTGAGATGGATAAGTACTTACTATCGCCTGGAAGATGATCACCATCACTAGAAGCATCACCTCCTAGCTGGTAAAGATGACTGAATTCTGACAAAGGTGGTTTGTTTACATAGCCATAAAACTGCTATGGTATTTCACTCTCTCTCTGTGTCTCCATACATTTTTATAACACTGCTCTCATAAAAAGGTAAATTTCAGATACTGCAAAGGCAACTGGAAAGTAGACTTTTATTAAACAATCTCCTTTTTTAAGAAGGCAACACAATCTAATAATTTGCAAACCCTAACCTTAAATCAGAAAAGAATTTATTAAAGCAGCAACTGTGCACACTTTGCAGCATGAGGCTTTTTAAAGACCCACTGAAGGCTAAACAATGAGTTTTCTTGAGCTCAGCTAGTGACAGTTCTGTAGCACATGGTATCAGGACTTGGCCCCAGCAGCACATGGCTAAATACCTGTAGATATCACAGGAAACTGGTGAAAATTTTGATTTCAGGATCTAGCCCAGGGACTTGAACTCCACAAACTGAGAGCCCTCACAACACTTGGAGCTTCATTTGAACCTGAAGGAGCTCAGGGACTAATCCTTAGTGCATTGTAACTTTGCCATAAGGGTTATCAGGGTATAGGGTACAGAACCCACCAGGACAGAGGAAACCACATGGTCCAGTTCTCCATTCATGCTCTGAGGGAAACTGGGAGCCAAAGGCTACTACCTCTCAGAAGCACAAGATCCAGGCAAAATTGCATGTTAGCCTCTGGCTCCATCTGCCAGCTGTCTACAAAAAAGGTCAGATGCTGACACTGAATTTGGCTGGAACCAAGAAACATGCATAAGCATGATCCATCCTGCCTGGGAAAAAAAAAAAAAATCACCTTCCTACCACCACTATTGCTTCATAAGAAGCTCAGAATAGGGCAGAATAGAGTTACTTGGTGAATATTTACCAAGCTTGTGGGTTGCAGTTCATGAGCTGTACTGCTCTGACCCAACACTGCATTCAGTATTCAAGGCTCAGAACTCAGGCACATGCTTCCTGGACCAATGATAACACTGGGTACAAAGATTCTTCCTCAGACATGGGAGAAGTGTCCCACAAAAAGCTTATCTAAATAAATGTACTCTTGCTCCAGAAGCTATCATTTCCTAAGTCTATCATTGCAGTATGATTGGTACTGTGGACTGCACTAGTCATAGAACTGTCCCTCTCTTGCTGCCTTGAACACTAGGCATCTTTCAGGGGTTAACAACCCCACATTTCTAACTCCTGGACTGCTTCAACAGGCTGCCCTGACATCATGGACCCCATTTTTCTATTGAGGTAGCCTGCATCTTGAAAACCTGGAAAACAATGCTGGTTTGGATTGGAGAGGGGTGTGGGGGATGTTTGTGGGTTTGTGTCTGTTTGTTTGCTTGTTTGTTTGTTTGCTTATTTGTTTGTTTGCTGTGGTTTTGTTTGGTTGGATTTTTAAGGTTTTGAGACAGATTTAAACCATAAACCTACAGTACTTAAGGCTCAGTATTAAAAGTTGATACCCTATTAGAAATATAGGCCATATCATGTTTCTACTGTGATACACCAAATAATTATCAAGTACATTAATGATGGAGTTGTCTTTAATTGATGAGCACATAACACAAGAACCAGAATGAGAACCACAGTTGTTTGATAAATCCATGCCTGCTACTGGTACATATTTCAAAAGCTCGAAGTTCATTAATAGCATAAAGAAGTAAATAACTACAATCTAATTAGTCAGAGCAGACAACTCCCAAACACATCATTTCTCAAGTCCTCCTTGCTCTCTGCAATGCTTGTGATATATCCCAAAGTCACCAAAATGGTTTAAATCTAATTTAATTCCCTCATGCAATACTAGGGGAATAGTTTGTAACGTATGATAAAAATAATCAGAGTAATTAAACCTTATACTCAAGCAACAGGGGTGTGAACATACTCAAGCCACATGTGAAAACTTTAACTAGTTTTCTTGGTCTTCAAGGCCCATCTCTCTAACTATGTAAAGTAAAATGATACTCAATGACATTCTGAAGCTTATTTTTTTAAAAAGAACTTCAAAATTTAGAATGTACTACAAATGAGAAAAGGTTCACATTATTTAAATCTAAAATACTGGTGCAAGTCCAGAGTGATTCAGAATGAGCACAATATCAAGTAAATTCAAATAAAATTTAATAATAAAAAAATTACCTCTTTTAAAATTGAAAATGCTTGCGTTTCATAGCCTATTCCCCACATCACAACACCCTCAATTATGAAAAAAAGAAGGGTAGTAGTCACTGGTGGCTCCATTTTAGAAGGAATGGAGGGCCTACTGAACCCGACCTGCAGGGACGTGTGTTGCCTCCCTGTGACCTGGGTCAGGGACATTACCAATAAACTTCCCAGCCTGGTACTGCCCACTGATTATTACCCACTACTCGTTTTCCAAGTGGATACTGATGAAGTCCCAACAAGAAGGCTGTGGATGACCAAGGACTCCAGACCTAGGGACAACAGATCAAGGGACTTGGAACACAAGCTGTATTCTGTTCTGTCCTGCCAGTTGCAGGGAATGTTGGGGCAAGAAACACGAAAATCATGCAGATGAACACTTGGCTTTGAAGCTGGTGTTACCAGCAGAATTTTGGGGGTTTTGGTTATTGATCAGTTTATATGACAGAGAGCACACTGGCAACAAACAGGGTCCACCTGTCTCAAAGTGGGAAAAGGATCTTATCTCGGGATGTAGCAGGGCTTTATGAGGGAGCTTTACACTAGAGTTGAAGAGGGATATGGATGTTGCCAGGGTCGACAAAGACAAGGTGTGGTATAGGGAGGACTATTGTGACCACCCAAATAGCAAGAGAAGGCTCAAAAAGGGATATCTCTATCAAGAATAAACATCTGAAGAAATAAGCATGAGACAGGACTATGGGGCAGTCCTTCTCATCCCCACTTGGACACTGACTCAGTCATAAGATGCCTGCAGATCAACACATGCAGTATGGGAAAAAACAGGAGGAACTAGAGATCTGTGTGCACCCACAGGGCTTTGATCTCACTGCAGTTAGAGACATGATAGGATAGTTCACATGACTGACATCATAGAATTATAGAATATCCTGAGTTGGAAGGGACCCACAAAGGTCATTGCAGTCATGACTGAGTGTGGCTATTGATGTCTACAGGCTGTTCAGAAGAGAGAGAGGAGAAAGGAGAGATGGAGGCATCCAACACAAGAGGTAGACTGAGTGTGAAGAGCTGTCTTTGAAGAACAGCCACAAGCAGGTTAAAAGCCTGTGGGTAAGAATCAGAAACAGAGGAAACAAAGGGAAGCTTGTGGTTAGTTTCTACTACAGCTGGCCTGATCAAGGGGATCCTATTGATGGAGCCTTCTTGCTCCAGCTACTGGAGGCATCACTCTTGCAGGCTCTTACCCTTCTGGAAGACTTAACCACCCTGACATCTGCTGGAAAAGTAGCACAGCAAGCTTTAGGCAATCCAGGAGACTCCTAGAATGCATGGAGTATAACTTCTTGACCCAGATAATAGAAAGCCCTACAAGAAGAAATGTGTTACTGGATCTGTTGGTCACCAACACAAGTGAGCTCATTGGGGATGCCAAAATTTGAAGAAGCCTGGGCTGCAGTGATCATGCACTGGTGGAGTTCGCAGTGCTGAGAAATATGGGTCAGGTAGGGTGCAGGATTAGGCTCCCGAGCTTTAGGAAAGCAGACTTCCAGCCTTCTAGGGTGATAGTGGGATCTTGTGGAAAACTGCCCACAGGGACAAAGGGGTGGAACAGAGCTGGCAGATTTTTAAGGAAGCCTTCCATAGAAGGCAAGAGCTAGCAATCCCCAGGAGCAAGAAATCAGGCAAGAGACTGCTGGTCAAACTGAAGGGAAAAAAGCAAATGATTGGACAGTTGAGGCTAGGACAGGTGACCCAGGGAGAGTACAGAGACAAAGTATGGTTGTGTAGCGATGGGACTCCTCCCATCGCTACACAACCATCAGTGTGTAGTGAAGGAAAGAGTAAACCAAAGGCCAAGGCAAAGACGGTACCGAGCCTGGCAAGCGATTAAAAGAATAACAGGGCTTTTATGGGTATATTCCAGATAAAGAAAGTCAAAGAGGGTCTCCACCCTCTGATAAACAGTGCTGGAAATCCAGTAACAAAGGCTGAGGAGAAAGTTGAGGTACCCAACTGTGGGGGCCAAGAAATTGCCTAATAATGGAGTAATTACTCTCCCCTGGAGAGCCAACCTTTGAATGAAGCACACTTACCTTAGGGTGAGGAAACCCTTCCCCCCCCCCACCCCGCCCCCCCATGATCCCTTGTAGTTCTGTGTTAATGTGTTGTATCCCATTGTTTTCTCCCCTGCCACTCTCCCAAGTTACATATATCCCATTCGTTATTTATTTCTCCCCACCCTTCCAGTTTACGATATAAACCCCTGTTTTTCCCCTGTAAAGTGAACTGCTGTCCCTGGCCCCCTTCACAGAGAGCCCTGCTCTAATAAAGGCCTCTGGTTTGTGGGACCTGCCACACAGTGCTCTAGTCTCTTTTTTCCGTGTCGCTGACCCTGCTGCCAGGTTGAGAGCTGAAATCACTTTACTGCCAGGACTGTGCCTGTGCCCCTGGGATGTCTTTGTAAATGCGCTTCTTCAGGAAGGTCATGGCACCCCTGCCATCGACACCGCTGTGGCACTCAACTACTTTTTGCTTCATTCTTTAATGACAACCTCTCTTTCCACACCTCTCAAGAGGATGGAAAGCAGGATGGAGACTGGGGGAGTGAAGTTCCTCTTAAAGCAAGGACCTAGGGAAGATGCAATTGCTCAGTCCAAGTATAATTTTTTCCCCTGATAATTGGGGAATTATAATGAAATAAAAACAGATGGGTACAAACTGGACATGAATGTTTCTAGCTGATAATTAGAAGGTTTTCTAACTACCACAGTAGAAGGTTTGGAATGAGGTTTCCAGTAGGATAGCAGGTAAACCAATATGTATATACATATGTGACAGCACAAGAGTTAAAAAAAAAAAAAAACATTTTGCCTCAAGATGAGATAGCTCTGAAGGGCTACATAATGTAGGAAACACAGACCAGGAAAGTGCAGTGGAGTTGCTCTCTATGTGAGGCAACACTTGGAATGTATTATGCTCTCTCTTGGGGTGGAGGACAAGCAACTCAAGTGCTTTTGGGTTAGGATAAAACAGACTAGTAAGGGTGACATTGTTGTGGGTGTTTGCTACAGGTAGCCTGAGCAGGAGGAGTAAGTGTATGATGCCTACAGGAAGCTTGGAGCAGTCTCAAAGTCACAGTTCCTGTGGGAGCCTTTAACTACCCTGACATCTGCTGGAGAAACAATACAAAGTACAAACAGCCCAGAAGTTTCCTGGAAAGCAATGATGACAACTTCCTGACACAGGTAGTGATAACCCCAGATGGTCTGATGTGCTTCCTGACCTCATACTAATAAACAGGGAAGACCTCGCTGGAGATGCGAAGGTTGGGAGCAGCCTTGGTTCTAGTGACTATGAAACTGTGGGGTTCAGTATCAAGAAAGCAGGCAAGGAGGAAGCAGAGCAGCAAATAAGATTGTAACCATGGACTTCAGAAGAGCTAATTTTAGCCTCTTTAGGGATCTTCTTGGAAGAATCCAATGGGATTCTTCCAAGAAGATCCAATGGGAACAGGTCCTGAGGGAAGAGAAATCTAAGAGCTGGTTGATATTCAAGGATCACATCCTCTAGGCCCAATGAGCAAGAAACTGGGCAAAGTGGTTAAAGAGAGATCTTCATGTATGAATAAAGAACTCTTGTCAATACTCAAGCAGAAGCAGAAAATACACAATACAAAGGAGATGGAAACAGGGTCAGGTCATGCGGGCTGAATATAGAAAGGTTGTCAGTATAAGTAGAAATGAGACAAGGAAGGTCAAAGCCCATCTGGAATTAAATCTGGCCAAGAATGTCAAGGACAACAAGAAGGGTTTCTTCAAATATACCAATAACAAAAGGAAAACAAAGGAAAATTTGGGCCCATTACTAGATGGAGGGGGGACCCTGTTAAAAAAAAAGGATGCAGAGAAGGCAGAGTAACTGAATTGTTTCATTGCAGTGCTCACTGACATGGCCAAACCTTAGGAATCTTTGACCCAGGAGATCAGGGTCAAGGAACATTGGCTAGAAAACTTTCCCTCTCTCAAGGAGGATTCTGTTAGAGAACACCTAGGCAGATTTAATGGGTGGTTCATGGGTCCTGATGGGATGCACCCACAAGTGCTGAGAGAGCTGGTGGACACCAGCTTTAGTGGTCATCTTTGAAATGCTGCAGAGATCAGGAGAGGTGCCAGAGCACCGCAAGAGAGTAAATGTCACCTCAGTCTTCAAAAGGGGCAAGGAGGACCCAGAGAAGTACCAGCCAATCAGTCTCTGGAAAGGTGATGGAATGCCTCATTCTGAAGGCCATTTCTTTCCACATGGATGACAAGAAGCAGATCGGGAGTAGTCACCATGGGTTCACTAAAGGTAAATCATGCCTGACCAACCTGCTGGCCTTCCATGATGGGACAACTACCTGGATGGATGAGGGGAGAGCTGTGTGTATTGTCTACCTCAACTTCAACAAGGCTTTTGACACTGCCTCTCACAATGTCCTCATAGGTAAACTCAGGAAGTGAGGACTGGATAAGTGGACAGCAAGGTGGATTGAGAACTGGCTGCCAACTGGCTTTGGCACATGCCAAAGGGACATAATCAGTAGAAGAGGGTCTAGCTGGAGGCTTGTCACTAGTGGTGTCTGCCAGGGGTCAATATTGGGTCCAGTATTGTTTAACTTGTTCATCAGTAACTTAGGGGAAGGGGCAGATACCTCCTCAGCAAGTTCACTGATGACACAAAACTGGGAGGAGTGTCTGATACCACAGAGAGCTGTGCAGCCCTTCAGAAGGACCTCAGCAGGTTGGAGAGATGAGCAGAAAAAACTGCCTGAAGTCCAACAAAGACAATTGCAGAGTCCTGTGCCTGGGGAAGAATAACTTCCTGTACCAGTACAGGCTGGGGGCCAAACTGCTGGAAAGCAGCTCTGTGGATAAGGACCTGTGGGTCCTGGTGAACAACAAGCTGTCCATGAGGCTGCAGTGAGTCCCTGTGGCCAAGGCAGCCAATGGTCTCCTCTGGTGCATTCGAAAGAGCATTGCCAGCAGGTCAGTGGAGGTGATCCTGCCCCTCTACTCAGCCCAGGTGAGGCCACATCTGGAGTGCTGTGTCCAGTTCTGGGCTCCTCAGCACAAGAGTGATATGGAGCTCCTGGAATGGGTTCGGCGAAGGGCAACAAAGATGACTGGGGGACTGGAGTATCTCTTACAAGGAAAAAAAGAGCTGGGTCTGTCCAGACTTGAGAAGAGACAACTGAGAGGTGACCTCAATAATGTCTATAAATATCTAAAGGGGGGTGCCAAGAGGATTAGGCCAGGCTCTTCTCAATGGTGTCAAGCAACAGGACAAGAGGCAACAGACAGAGACTGATGCAAAAAAGTTCCGCCTGAATATAAGACAGAACTTCTTTACTGTGAGGGTGACCGAGCACTGGAGAAATTGCAGTCTCCCTCACTGGAGATAATCAAGAACCATCTGGACACAATCCTGTGTCATTTGCTCTAGGATGACTCTGTGCAGGGAGGTTGGACCAGATAACCCTCTGATGACTTCAGCTAGTTACCAGATAACCAGATAACTTCAGCTAGTGCATTTACAGCTGCACTTTCAACCACAATCTGTTTTCTCTGTTTTTCACTTCTCAGTATTGTCTTAATTTGACCTCCATGCTGTATGACACTTCTTGTTTTTCTTTGTTTAAATATGGAAAATCGAGAGTACATTTACTGCTTTACCCTTGCTATCTCATTTTGTTCTCTCTTCCATGTGACCCATGAGTGTATATATTATAATAACTCTGTTTCAACTTCTATTACCCTTAGTGCAGCTGTGGGAATCTAGCAGTCAACACCTATGATATCAATACGTACTGCATTCTTAATCAGAAGGAAAAAGCCCAAGGAGATAAATACATGAGGAAACTAGTATACTTTACTATCTCCATCTTAATAAATAAAGGCAACTTTTCTCTCTCATCGCTAAGTGAGAGGAGCCATGTAAAGACATGCACAAGGAAAACAGTGCACTCTTCTTTAAGGAGCATTTGAGTCAGAAACTGTCTTTTGGGCATGTCCTCAGAGATCAAATTTAATTTTGCCCCTGGAAAGTGTAATTATTTCTCTTATTCTTCTGTAAATCTTGTATCATAGTTACAGTTTAATAAATTTCATTCAGCAGTTTATAAGACTGATCATATTCATTCACAATTTATTAAAATAGGATGTTTTCCACAAGCAGCAAAAGAGATGCAACTCCGAAAGATGTATCACTGCTTTAGTTTACATTTCCCACAGCATGGCTCACTAGGTCTATAATGTATTTTTCACTCTCTGGTGTTTGCTCAAACACTCTCAAACACAATATAAATTCCTCTGTTAAACCACACAATTATTTTTACTAATCCATTGAGAATGGCAAAGCTGAAGTGTTGAACTGAGGCAGCCTGGTACAATAATCTTAACAGTTCATTCAAGCAGGTGCAGGAAGTATTATGCAAATTTCTACTAACTTCTTTTTTATGCATGAGCGCCTCACATTAATATTCCTCAGGCATAAAATTAATTCCTTTGACAGTTACCACTAACTCGCTATAGTCAGTTATCACCAGGGTGGTATCAACCTGTACATGCTACAAATGGAACATGTTTTCCTAACTACCTTAGTTTAAAGGACATAAGCTGTACAAGATGACCTAGGTTTAATGCACAGAAGCAATCAAAAATAGCAGAGTGGTGTCCCACAGCCAGCACCAGCAGAGATTCTTGGACAGTTGGACCTGCATTTGAAAGTTGTATATTGAAAATCTTCTTCTAAGATAAGCTTGAACGGCCTTCAAAAAAAACTCCATGGAGAACTCATAGAGTATGGAGGTCATAATTAAATTTTGTGAGGGAAAGTGTACTTCCTGTTTGCAGTTCATTCTTATTTCATTGAAAATAAACATTAGAAAGTTTTGCCAGAATAAAACCCAGCTAATTACAGAAGCTAGGAAGCCTTAATTTAAATCTATAAGACCTGATTTTTAGAAAAGGTTCCAGCACATATAATGCAATCAGTCTTCACAAGTTTGTGAAGGTGAGGAAGCAGGATCTGAGAAGGTGGCTTTCCACACTGGTTAAGGTTGTGGGGACAAAAAACCCTCCCACTCATCATCATGACTTTGTGAAGTCATCAAACTTCATAAAATCAACTAGTATGGAGAAGTTCACAAAGCATCTTCCCTTAAATCTTAGTCACACATATTGTGAAAATAGCATCATCCCTGGCTGGAATAAACTTTATATATACCTAACTACTAAGCATCACTGGTCTAAGTAGACCAATGGAACCTGCCACTTAATTACAATCTACCAATCTACCTACCACTTAATTACAGTGTTAAGTTGCTTTTTGCTGGGTTACAAATACACTTCAGAATTCAGCTCTAGCTGCCAATGAGAATTCAGTGCTTTATAGAGGATGAGTGCACCAACAGGCCTTAACATCCTGAATCTGATGATCTAGGGCTTTCTCCTACAAGCCCTGCCCATAGGACAGGGAGTCCTTAGCATTCAAACCTTACTGAACTTATATTTCAGTCACACCAGCCTCCATCCCTTGTCTCTTGCCCTGCCTCCTGTGTGTGCTTGGATTTACACTGTAGATAGCTTGTCTCCTGAGCCAAACTCTTGTATGCATGTTGTAGGCTTCTCTCTAGTCCTGTCTTTGACATTATTTCCAGGTATTCCCATTTGAGATCCCTGAGCATTTGATCTGGTTTCAGACCCCTCTGTACCCCCTTTCCATCACTGGGGATCATCTTCCGCTTCTGGCTCATCTCCTCTTAGGAAACAGCAAGCCTCACTGCTTTCTGACAGGAAGACAGACACTGAATAGTCCTGTTATAGATCTCTTGTCCTCACAAATTCTTCTTTCTAGCCTGTCTGCAGTAGAAGACTCCAGCAGGAAGCCTAAAACTCATCTCAATACTGGATAACAGCTGTACCCCACTGTTTTACTCCATCCAACCATCCCACCATCACAGACATCACATACCATTACTCCAAACGTGAGACCATTCATCCACAGTAGAGGCTTTTCTCATCCAATAGATAGCCAACAAAGTGGTGGACAGAACCTTTCACTGATCTGCATTGGACTGAACATCATCAGCAGAGTCATGCCGCTGTCTGGGCTAACAAAAAGTCTTATAATGCTCACCAAGTCTTACATCCACCTTCTAAATTGCCTACTTATGCTCCAGAAACAACAAACAAGTAGGACAACGGCATCTATTGCACTCTACTTCCCCAAGCAACCCCCTCTGCCCTAGACTCCAATACAGCTCCTAGAGACCAAGCTCCTAGAGACCGACATATGCTTTTTACCTCTTGGTTATGCATTTGATACTTCTTGAAGCATATAAATTGAATCCAAGCTCAGAAATACATTCTTTAAAAGGTGGCTTGGGAGATGAATCAGAGGAAATTTTCTGTGCTGAGTAGCATGTGAAATGAAAGTATATTTGTGAACAAATATCAACGTGCTTATTATTAAGACATTTGTAACAATTTTTAATTTACTAAACCATAGTTTTATTTCAGCAGTGAATGTAATGAACTGTATTAACTCAACAGTAGCAAGAGCAAAGGTTTATTAGCTGGTTTACAAAATCTCATAAAATAGGTCAATTGAGAGTAAAGATTGTTAGCTGAAACTGTGACTTACAGCAAAACATCATTATAAAAAAGAAATGGGTTTATGGTTTTATATTTCTGTGCTGCATTTGAGATAAAAATATAATCCAAAAGTAGAAAAGTCTTTCCTGCCTTGCACCACTGGTAGATCTGTGTTATACAGGCATAACACATTCCCATTCTGCCAAGATAGCATTTTACATATACTGAGTTTGGGTATAAATGACCTTAATTAGGTTAGGTAGAAATCAGGTCTTGTGTCATAGGAATATGGGCCATATATACATGGTCTTTATTAAATTAATAAAATAAATATTCCTTCTGGAAATAGGAGCTAATTCTATCCTATATGAGTAAATGATTAAACAGCAGAGACAAATCACCCCTCAGCTTTACTTTGGAATCCTCTCCACCCCAGTCCTCCCCAAGGAGAGAAGGATCCCATCCCAAAGAAATGAATGTCTTTAAAAGTTGTAAATACTTCTTCGCCTGTACAGTCACTGTGCTTTACTAGACACACAGTCCCTAGATATGCAAACCTTTGCATGGGTTTCATTCAGCTCTGTCATCCCAGCATATCTGAAGAGGCTGCTTGGTACCCAGAACAAGGTCTGAAAGGATTATCACAACACTTCTCCTGGAGTCATTACATATTGCCACAGTCCCAGGAAAGCCTCCCTTAATTTCCCTTGACAGTTCATCATATCCTGACAGCAAAACTCCTCCCTATCAACTTGCAAGCTTTTTGTCCTCATCATACAGCCTGGACTATAAGTTTCCATGATTGAAATGCAAGTGTTTTAGTATTTCATGTTAATTAGGTTTGATTTTATTGCTTAAGATTCTATTTAAGATTTTTATGTAATGCAGTATGGCATTGTTATGATGATTGAGATATTTTGATGGTGTTTTTGCTCTTTGCTTTGTCTAAAATTAATGAACATTATTTCAATTAAAATTACATTATAGAAAAATAAAGCATAGTAAACAAGCATGCAAACCAGCATGCTTCTTGTGGTCAAAATATGCAACACTAGTAGCAGCTAAGATGCATCTCAGAAGTCTCCTCTTTGGACAATAGCATTCCAGTAAAAAAATACAAAAATTATTAATAAATCACCATTGATTATTTTAGAGTATTAAATTTATAAGTTAGGTATGTTCTATCAGAATCTACTGTCATTTGTCATTTCTCATTAAACAAGCAGATTTGGCTCTTATCTGAATTTACATGACATTTGTCTCTAAGAAAAGGCAGGTTTGACTGAAAAGATTGGAAAGTTGTTAAAGAACCAATATCACAGCATGTGAATAAGAAAGACTACTGCACATGTTTCCAGGTGTTGCAACAGATTTCTCCATATATTCTGTGTATTTTATGACATTCCAAGTAGTTCAACCAACGTGTCTTTCTGGACAATTGACAAATAGCCAGTCTTTGCTGCTTCTGCCTTTACCCACAATTTATTTTGCAATTAAAGGAATAAAACAGACCAGTAGTAAGACCTCCTCCTTCCTACATCTGACTTGAGAAATACCTACATTCAAAGAGCCACAAATTCCATTATCCCATTATTTTATACCAGGACCTGATCTCCATTGCAGGTGAGAGACAGAAAGTCTCTAGGCTATCATGTCTCCCTCTAATTCATGTTGGAACCAAAAAGACTATTCAAAAACAGTCAGAGAAACAGTTGTAACCATGTTAAAGAACTTTGTTTTGTCTAACCAATTCCAGCCTCATAAGCCTTTATTTCCTATAGTCCGACTTTTCTTAAAGCTCTACCTGGTGTCCTTTGTTTTTATTGAGTTTTAACTGACTTTAACATATTCTGAAACATTTAAGGGGGTAGGATGCTCTCCAAAGTCACTTCTGTATTGGATTACACACTTCAAATCTGTAGGCTCTATTATATTGAACATATTAAACATGGACTGGTCACCAGCAAAAAAGCACCTTTCTCATCTTCTAGAAATCATGATATGACTTTCTGCACACAAGAATGTAGCAGAAATGTAATATTATTAAGTAAATGAAATATTATTAATTCCAGCATTCACTGAAATTATTCATTATTTGCATTTTGTCTGACGAATATCAGCACTTTTTCTACATTCAGAGCTGTTAAGCTTCCTCAGGGAAACAGAACAGTCCAGTACCTGTGTTTTTCAGGATTTTATGGTTTAAATTCTGGTGTCAGAGCCTAGCTTTCAGCAAGCAAAGGATGCAACGGCACAAGGATTTGCAAAAATAACTCTTGGGGTTTTTTTAGCTTACTGCTCTGTGTTACTGCCTCTGAGAGAAGAGCTGGTGAAATTTTTTGGGGGGGAGAGTGATATGCACTTATATATGGTAATGATTTTTAAAAATTTTAAAAAAATTATTTCATAGCTACAGGTTTCATTATTTATAGCTCATCCAATAATTCTTCTAGCCCTGAACAACAGCTCCACTTCAAAAGAAGACCCATAAAAGCATTCAGAAAACCGGTAAGTGCAACAATTTGTGCATGTGCTTCTCAGGGACTGATATATTGTGTTATCCAGTGTTTGTTTAACAGAATCTTATCAATGATTTAATGAGCTGTTTGTTAGGTAGGAATTTTCTATGAGGAAATGCCACAGTCAAAGACACAGTTTAAAAGAAAAACTGTTGAATGGTAAAACAAAAAGGTTGAATGGTATCTTCAGAAACACATTTATACATGGTTGTTCACTTCCACT
Source organism: Peucedramus taeniatus (assembly GCA_013400575.1). Taxonomy (NCBI): domain Eukaryota; kingdom Metazoa; phylum Chordata; class Aves; order Passeriformes; family Fringillidae; genus Peucedramus; species Peucedramus taeniatus. The sequence goes on from WBNO01008822.1 coordinate 70,359, forward strand.
TACCCATGAAACAATGCACAGCCAATTAATGTAAGAGCTAACCCTAAAGCATACAGAATTGCTCAGTGACATTGTGCAAGAACCTAAATAGACACTTGCTGTACATAAGTGCATGCTCCTCCCAGCCTCTTTGCATGTTAGTGCAAGCTTTGGGGAAGACCTTTCATGTACATTTTCAATGTACAACTGATATAAAATTTGCCACTACAGATTTTTCAGTTTGTCTTTGAAATTAACAAAACTTCTGTTTGTAATACTTGTGCTTTAGAAACAGTATACTCATGCACAGCAACTGCAGTCCTGCTTCTCACAACTTTACATATGAACTTTTTACCACAATGACACTTTCTCTAAAGCACCAGGCAATTCTTGCCAGAACAGCTTAGATAGTGGCACAGAAAGCAGTCAGGTGCACAGCACAGAGCAAATCAATATATTAACTTTAGCAGAAGCTACTACCTAACCCCGTTACTTATAGGAGGACAGGCAGAAAGATAAAACACATCCATAATACCTTAAATATAGTGGCTCTTCTATCTTCATTTATAGGTATTCATTTTCATTTCCTGGATCCTACTGTGAATGCTTCCAGTGGACTGTGCAATAGCTACAGTTTAAATATTTCTTAAACAGAGTTTTTGCTTGGTGTGGGGACACTTGGCTTATTCCCTGGCACTGAGCATCTGCATTAGCTTCCCTGCATGTATCCCTACACCTTCCACAGTTTGGGATCTAAGAGCAGATGGAAAACAATTTACAGACCTTTAATAGCACTAGTTATTAGTGTCTGTCTTCTGCACACTCGTGCTTGAGAAGTGGACCGCCAAGAGACCATCCCCAGGCATGTGGATGTCTTGTAGAGCACCTAGGAAGGGACTGATAGGAAGATAGACAAGCAGGCTAGGACAGATTCAAGCATAGCTGAATTTTCTTTTACAGTCACTCTTTTCTCTCCTCCCCATGTACTACAGTATTCCAGGATCTGACCTTCAGTGAATATAAATACAGGAGAACAACTTCACTAAGATAGTGATATACACATGGCAACCACAGTTGATACAAGCCCATATACTTCTGTTGAAAAAGATGATAATGAAACAGCTCTGAGCTGGTCTACAGACATGATAAAAACTTATCAAATAAATCCTGTCCTATTAGAAACCAAATTCTGTTCAGAAAACAAGCCCTTTAGAGTGACCACTTGCTCTCTCTGGTGGTATTATGGATTTTGCACAACTACATTCATGCTGCTTTCTGGTCATATTTGCCCTTAAATCTTAGTCACTCCTTAATATTTTGAGAATTAATTTCCTTGTCTGCCTGCACAGTTTCAGAGGATGCTGGTTTTCCACTGGACAGTGTAGAGCAGACCAAAACTTGGATGCACAGAGGATCACACTGATGTGGAAACAGCCACAAGTTCTCCTCCAGAATAAATCAGCAGAAAGAATACAAATTTCTGAATATAGATAGGCCTTATGAATAAAGCAGGAATGTATTTTAGTGAGAGCAAAAAATGCTTTTTATTCTGGGCATAACAGTCAGTTTAAACATCCCCAGCTGTTTAAATTCACCTTATAATTTCCCTAGAAATACTGCACACCACATTGATATATACATGAAGGCATTTACATGTGTAGAAGAGCAAATTCCTTTGAGAAGTCACTCTCCATTGCAGCATAAATACTGTACCACTGAGGTGGAAGTTGTTAGTGTTTCTTACCAGTAGGTCAGTCAGCAATTCCATCTGTCTTTTTGACAATTTGCTCACAGCTTCCTAATTCCCTTGTGGTTTCTTGTCCGGTGAAAACCCCTTAGAATGCACCGTGAATGCACGTTTCCTTTTTTCTTCTGTGTTGTGCAAAGGCAACCTACAGAGCAGAGGGTTTTTTTCCACAAGGCCAAATGCACATTCCTTCACAGTTCCTTCCTATGACAGCTGATAAATTCCTGATTCAAGATTGAGAGTAGCTCCAGCCAAGTCCCTCAGCTGTGGCTCCATTTTAAGAGGGGTTAAACTGCCTCATATCCCATTGGTTTCAATGGGAGACAGAGAGGCCTGGCTCCTCCATTTTACACGGTCCATGTATGGTTTGTATATTGGAGCCAGTTTAATGCACAAGATACACTGACAGCAGTATCTGGTCTTTTTATATTTAGTGCTTAAATCAAAGAATTCAGAAATGAGGAAAACCGTTTTACTCCATCCTCCATTTCTGTACCCCGTCAGATCCTTCCATTCCTTGTTAGCAAAAAGAAGTGTGTAATGCAAATACAAGAGGTGCCAAGATCCAGTTGCTAAAATTATTCCCTTTATACTGACATGTTAAATTCAGCATCCTAAATCTTTATCCAAATAAAAATTCCAGTAACTAAATGACCAGTGAGTGAAATCCTAATGAGTGGGCCAATGCTTTACCCCTAGAGCTCCTGAATATTCCACTCTCAAAGAGGAAAGGGGAGGCGAATACATTTTAAGGTATATTAAAATAATGCCATTTAGAATAGATCCCTCTTCGAAATATTTGCTAAATAATAGTTTGTTGTTTAAAGCAAACCTCCTTTTTTGCTTTAAAAAATATTTTTAATACTTCAACACTGTATTACTAAATAAACAGACAAAACATTTCAGAACCTAACATAAACGTGCAATTTTAATGCCTTCTAATCACACAAATCAGCACAAGATTTTTGTACTTGTGCATGACCTTCTTCAAATTATCCCTCCATTTTGGCTGAATGAGAATGAGCATGGGCTATTTGATAAAAAACACTAAGTGTGTGAAATGAAGGGCCCTCATCATTTCTGCCAGACTCCTCTTGACAGAATGATGATAGAAGCATCACATCCCTGGGAGAGTAAATGCAAACTGACAGGAGATGAGCCTTTAGATGTTGAATATAATCTTGAATTGTGCTTGAAGTGTCTTATTATCTTGTCTTTTGATGTCTGAAGGGGTAGCTCATTGTTAGAAAAAGGAAAGCCCTTGCACATCTTTGCCATCTTTAAAAATTGTTTGGCCTTTAACAACTGCTTTTCCAACTAATGTCCATTTCCTCTGACAATAAATATGGCAGGTCGTCAGCAAGTGACAAACAATTTACTTTACATGCCACGCTTTTATGTCTTTTGAGAGCTCATGTGGAAGCATATTTTAAAAAGCCAGGAAATTAGCACCATTACAAATGTTAAAATGGCTGCATGTGTGTAGTGTGCTGTGTGGTTATTCATTACTGCTATGTTTCTGTTTTAAAGTCCTGTCTTTTCTGTAATCAGACTGCTGTTAAAGTTCTTTATTTTTCATTGACTAAAAATAGTCAATGAAAAATAAAGAGCAAGAAGCAATTTTCTTTGACTCTAAAAAAAGAAGTATTATAGATAAAGTACATGGGTAATGCATAAAATCATATTTATTAATTATAACAAATCAATATTAGTAGCAGTATGGCACAGTTTACCTGTATTGCAGATCCTCACAATCACATCACCGGTTTTCCACCTTCAAGCAGCTTGACTTTTTTCTTTTTTTTTCCCCAACTTAAAAGTTTAATGACGAATCAGATCAATATGATTCCTTAGCAACTAAATCACAGGCACACTAGTTTTTCCTGTCACAGCACCAGTTTTGTGAAAGCAGTCAAGTTCTTTTTTCAGGCTTCCGTCACTCTGAGAATCCATAAGAATTCTCAAATGGATCATAAACTGTTACAGGGTTCAGGTTATTGTATCATTATAAAAATGTATTGATATAGTACAGATGACAAGACATGCAGGTCTTGTGCTAGTCTATTACAACCATCTGAATACCATAAGAAATATCAGATATAAACCAAATAAAACAGTCAGCAGTACACTGTCTTTTAGGAAACCCTTTTTTTTTTTTTTAACTGTTTTTAGCTGGTCTGAAATACCACACTTACATGAATCCACAGAAAAAATACAAAACCAGAAGAATGTTTTATTAAAAATAAATAAGCAAATACCTGACCAGACCCTAGAGATTTTGTTTTCTTTTTGCAAAAAAGGACCTGATTTTTCTCCTTATGATGACTGTTTCACGGCTGAGTTTTCAGAGTATAAAGTAAAACTCCTTCTTCTCCCTTCCAATAGAGCCCCAGACAGTCAAACTACCACAGCTGGGAGAATGCACCCTGTATTCTAGCACATCAACCTTTACACCAGTCAGGGTCTGCTGACACAAGCAAGCCTAAATTTTTTTAAGTGCTATTCAAAATACACCAGCATGATTTTATACAAATGAGGCAATGGCAATCTGAGAAAGGCTTGACCCCCAAACTCAATCCCTTTG